>NQII01006157.1:45412-98592 GCA_002778355.1 Clitarchus hookeri
GGTTTACTAGCAGCTGGGCCATCGCGACCACTGCTTTGATGTAAAAGTTGGCTGGAAATATGTATTTAAATAACGCTATATCCTCTGTTTTTTGGGATCCTAGTAATGTATAAAGAATGCTCACGTAATAAGTTCTTCGAAAATTTATTTATTAACTTTACTCAGTTTTACTTATTTCTCGAATTTCGCAGCATCCATTTATAAACTTGCCGTTCATTGCAACCAGATTATAGATTATTTTCCTTGCTCTTAGCCGTCAGTTCCTAGAGAAATTTTTTTGCCGTCGTCTTTCGAATCATCGATTGCAAAGCGCAATCCTCCCGTAGACCATCTTCAATTTCACGACGAGATGGGGTTCGTAGCCAAGTCTAGGTTATACACGGTAAAAAATGTCTGTACGTGTTGCAATGTTGCAAGCAATTCTTTGGAAACTATTTGCCAAAGATTTTCTTGTAACTATAGAGGTATAATATTGTATTGACAACAAATGATTTTAGAAAACGTACAAAACTGTTTACGTAGCTCAATATTTAAAATAAACCCGATGTCTACATCACTTGCCAGTTAGAACTCAATAAAACTTGCGCACGTTCCCAGCTAAGATTTTGAGATATTAAGTCTACGTTATTTGTAGTGTTACAAAAATATTTCTTGAGTAAATACAGAAAATGTTTACAGTGTAGGTAGGATGGTTAAGGAACTTCTCACTCGCAATTTCAAAGCTTTGTTTTCTGAGACTCGCGAAATCGAATGTTTTAGTGCAGGAGTACAGCTGTTTGAGACGAAGTGCTGCACCGCTTATTCTCGGTTACCCTTCGTGGGTTATACAATATAGGTCTTCGCATTCAGGGATGTGCGGGCAAATTGCAGTTTTTTTTCCCCCGCACTGTGGGCGTTTTTTCACACTAATTAAAATGAGTGTCACATATTTCAAACAATTTTAAACGCATAAACACATCATGTTATTCCCAGAAAGTAGAAAATGAAAGTGGTTATCTTTTGTACTTTTCCTTGAGATTTTCATTTTAATATACTTATGGTTAATGGAACTTCCAAATATAATGAACATATTAATTGAGCAAAACTATACAAGAGGAACGGAAGTGTATAGACTTTAATACATTTTAAGATTTTCTTATTGCAAGGTATTTCAATAATATTTACTGCCAGTCACACAAAATTTACTTTTATTTGACCAATTAAAACTGAATTAACTTCTCTCTGTGCAATATAAGAGAGGACTTGATGAAAAGCTCGGTGCATTATTCATATTTATTTTTTGCTTATTTTAAATTGTTGATTGGTAATTTTTATGCGTTGTTAAGGATGCACTACGGATTGTAAACATTTTATTTACTTCAAATGGTATAACATGTAATGTTTGCTGAATGAACAGTGAGTAAAGCATGTATAAGATAAAGAATAATTTATCTCGAATCCACTTTTGAAGTTCCGATCCAAGAGCTGACGAAAGAAAATTTTTTCGTGTAAAAACTAGTTTAATAATGGGTAGCGACGCTGATATCGCGGAAAACTTATAATTACTAATACTTGAAACGGCAAGGGCTGTGAAATTTTCTGAGGGAAACTACAAAGGTTCCTGAGGAGGGAACAAAGTTAAGCCTTATTTATACATGACACGAGGCTCTTGTAATGTCTTGGCCCATGTTAATGGGATCAAGTGCTTAGTACTGGTTGTAACTTTCCTCTCCTTTTAATCTTCTCACAGAGAAGGAGAGCGCGCTGTCTTCTGAACTTCCCTGCCGACCAAACTTCCTCTGAAGATATTTTTAACTAATAATTAACTAACTCTCCCAGAAAAGAAACTCGCAATTTAAAGATGCATGAGAGGAACTTTGTTTGCGAGTAGCGGGTCTAAGACATAACCTCACTTTTTTTTNAACTCGCAATTTAAAGATGCATGAGAGGAACTTTGTTTGCGAGTAGCGGGTCTAAGACATAACCTCACTTTTTTTTCGATTGCGTTAACTAATTTATTTAGAATAGTTCTCATTATAATAAGGTGCACTTCCTACCTATACGAAAGTAATACATATTTAAGGTTTTACGTGGAACATAACATAAAAAATTGAACATAAATATTACCTGATTTACATGAATTGTTTTTAATTTACCTTGTTTTGCTCAATGAAAAGTGAACATAATTTGTCTGCTTAACGCCAACTGTACATTTATTTCATATTCGATTACGAAATATATTACTTCTATGTAAAGGTATCTTATCAAGAAATTGGAAAATTAAAAATCTTTTACCACTAGTCATGTTTTTCTTAAGTTGATAACGAAATATGGAATGACAAAATAAATTTGTAATTCTGTCACTGATCACGGAATTAGTAAATAATGTTTAAGTGTTGATAGTTACGAAAACCGAATAAGTAAGTGTTATGAATCAACTTGGAGCATACTGTGATATAAAATTCTAGCACTTCACAAAATATATTACAATTCGGACACTTATAAAACGTTCAATAAAGTCAACATTTTAAACAAAAAACAAGATCAACAGGGAATCGTCTTCCGACTACCAAGATATACGTTCCGCTAATAACTGCAGCTTTTTTTCATGTCTCAACAGTTACTACGGATTAGTAATGTATGTGGTTCTACAAGAAAACTACACATGGCTGCGAAGATAATGGAAACACCTACGTTCTAAAACACAGCATCTTTTCAGAGGGTAAAACAGATAATTTGTGTGCTGCAACTGTCGATTGGTATTGCAGTGAATGCCGTCATTCTACAGTACGCTTGGCGGTGTAGTACCCTCTAAAAAAAATCTATTTAAAGTTTTCTGCACGGCAAAGAAACCCATTTTTTTAAGGCTGTTTTGTTTCCAGTAAAATTATATTGCTTTNACTACACATGGCTGCGAAGATAATGGAAACACCTACGTTCTAAAACACAGCATCTTTTCAGAGGGTAAAACAGATCATTTGTGTGCTGCAACTGTCGATTGGTATTGCAGTGAATGCCGTCATTCTACAGTACGCTTGGCGGTGTAGTACCCTCTAAAAAAAATATATTTAAAGTTTTCTGCACGGCAAAGAAACCCATTTTTTTAAGGCTGTTTTGTTTCCAGTAAAATTATATTGCTTTNTATTTAAAGTTTTCTGCACGGCAAAGAAACCCATTTTTTTAAGGCTGTTTTGTTTCCAGTAAAATTATATTGCTTTATTTCAGAGAAACGTTTTTATACGTTTTTCTTTTACGGCAAAATTACCTTCCTTTTTACAGCCACAAAATAAACATTCTTTGAGCTGCTTGTGTTTACTGTAAACAAAAATTACTTCATACGTAAAAAATCCTTTTAGCGATATGAAAGGTTTTCTGTAGCACAATGTAGTTTCGAGTTCGTGACTGCTGTCCCTACGAAAACATTCATAAACCAATATCTTCCGCAGTAACGAAGCTGCAACAGAGAAATTTTACAATATACCTGCATACGTTCGATGCCATTCTAGCGATTCATGCAAGTCTAGCGATTATCCAATTCACTAACCTCAATTCTTTCTAATAATTAACATTATAATCCGGCCCAAGTTACTACCTGCCACAATCTACCTATCAAAAGTAATCCGAAATAAAGAAGTAACAGTTCTCGTATGGCAAAGGTCGATAGGCTAACGACACTGGGGTTGCGGGTTTGAGTCTCGGAGTTCATAGTCGTCCTGCAGTAATTTTTAGTGAATATAATTTCGAAATGTTTGTTACATTTCTATTACGTACAAATCACGGTTGTTTTTCAGAGCAAAAATTTTATTACATTGTAACNTCGAAATGTTTGTTACATTTCTATTACGTACAAATCACGGTTGTTTTTCAGAGCAAAAATTTTATTACATTGTAACTAATAATTACCATGAGAGCATCTGCTGAACTATTGTAACCATAATGCAAGGTTGTCATAGTCACTATTATTTAAATGAAACAAAGAGTATGCTTGTGGCAAGCCAATTTTCAGTGGTTAATGTTTAAACTAATTTTTCTTTGCTGCAACGTATCGTTGTAGCAAAGAAAGAGTTTTTACATTGTAAGTATCCGTGCATGAAATCGGCCATACGTAGGTGAGACAAAATTAGAGGCCNTCGAAATGTTTGTTACATTTCTATTACGTACAAATCACGGTTGTTTTTCAGAGCAAAAATTTTATTACATTGTAAATAATAATTACCATGAAAGCATCTGCTGAACTATTGTAACCATAATGCAAGGTTGTCATAGTCACTATTATTTAAATGAAACAAAGAGTATGCTTGTGGCAAGCCAATTTTCAGTGGTTAATGTTTAAACTAATTTTTCTTTGCTGCAACATATCGTTGTGGCAAAGAAAGAGTTTTTACATTGTAAGTATCCGTGCATGAAATCGGCCATACGTAGGTGAGACAAAATTAGAGGCCTCTCTCGCATCCAACGAGGGAAGATTGTCGTAGCGCTGTTAGTTGGAGCATGTGTATTGACGACTAATGACGTGCTAGGGATGTCGAGAGCAACAGTGTCCAAGTTAGTTACGGCATGCACAACACTTGGCGGAACGTCATCAGCGATAAGCAACTGTGGACAAAAACTACTGCTAAAGTATTAGGTATGTCGAGAGCAACCGTGTCCAAGTTGGTGATGAGATGCATAACTCGTGGCGGGACGTCATCAGCGAAGAGCAACAGTGGACGGAAACTACTTCTAACGTATTAGGAACGTCGAGAGCAACAGTCTCCAAATTGGTGACGGCATACACAACTCGTGGCGGGACGTCATCAGCGATAAGCAACTGTGGAAAAAAACTACTGCTAAAGTATTAGGAACGTCGAGAGCAACAGTTTCCAAATTGGTGACGGCATACACAACTCGTGGCGGGACGTCATCAGCAAAGAGCAACAGTGGACGGAAACTACTGCTATTGTATTAGGAAAGCCGAGAGCAACAGTTTTCAAGTTGGTTATGGCATGCACAACTCGTGGCGGGACGTCATCAGCGAAGAGCAACAGTGGACGGAAACTAATCTACAGTGTTCAAGATCTTCGAACAATGAAGAAGATTGTCACAAAATGAAACCGTAAGAGCATATGCGACACAAGTGACGTCATTGCAATAACTGTCCAACGCCAGCTACACACGATCATGTTCGTTCAGGTGCAAGAACATAAATCCTTTCAACGGAGTATTAGATTGCTGCAGTTGATTTTGCAACAAAAAATACACCAAAGAAATATATAATGGATGATTGATTACATCGCAGATAATTTAATTTAAAGTACGTTAAATATTTTCTTAGTTTGTCTTCAAGCTGGTTTTGATCCAGAGAACCTATTTAAAAAATCATGCAAAATTATAGCATTGATTAACTCTATACTATCTGTTACTTGGTACTCGTAGTCGGAAACCGGACTATGGAAATCTAGAACTTCTGCTAGTAATATGACAAAAATTTAGTTTCAAAGACACACATATTCTAAGGCTTAACATCATTTGGTCAATGAAAGCTGCAACAAATGTCAGCAACGGCACAGAAAGAAGCACGGACTGTCGACGAAATGCCTTGGAAAAACTTCAGCCAAGGAAGCTTTCTAGAAGAATAAAAGTGATGGATGATCTTTGTATGGTCTTTTCCCTCATTTTTCTTCGTGGCGTAATGGCTACCGCACTCCTCCTAACTCATAAATAATTGCGCTCCCGCTCATGCCCTCCTGAAATATTAAAGTCTTCAGCAGGTAAACAAGGCATAACCAGACAAAATCTAACCACCCCCCCCCCTATCCTCTTTTTTTCAGCACTAGTCGGAAGCCACTATTAATTAATTGCTACGACTTATCTCTTGTATGCTACAAATATAAATTGCCGTAGGAATATTTATTTGTGTAAACGCAAACATGCATTTGGCAAGATGAACTACAGCTTACTTAAGTGAAGCCGGGGGCCAGAAAAAACGAAGTATTGGTTTATTTTCCAGTTGTTTTCGTTTGTAAAATTCGCGACCACAACTCCCATGCTGCTTTTGTTCAACAAAAATTTCGATAGCAAGTATAAAACAATAAATTATCAGAATTCAAATGTCAAATTTTGGGATGGTAAGCGTGTGCATGTTTCTTTATTTCTGTCTGCCGAAGACATCCGTCGTGCAAAAGACGAACGTGTAAAAACGATGCAATTAAAGTTGAAGTGTTTAATCAATACCAGGATGTTTAAAGTAGTTTACGTCTTTAATGATCGAGCCTCTTGAGCTTAAAATTTCGTCATGGTCTAGAGCTGTGTCTTTGCGTAGTTCCTCGGCGTTTTCAATTCAAAAATGTAAATCAGCATATCGTGTTTATAGTGTCGTGTTGATTGGAAGCTTCGTCTAGGCGCTCTTGGGGAAATGCCTGGTAGAGTACATATGTAGCCTACCACGGCAGTATATAACTTAAACAATAAATTTTTGTGATTTTTTTTAAATTTATTTTTAAGGAGTATTTCTTTAACACTACAAACAAATGTATTAGAGAAACTTTCCTACGTGTGCTTTGATGTGAAACAATTACGAACTGTATAATTAATGTTTATTAAAACAATTTATTAAGTATTAGTTTAGTATGCTCTAAACACCAAAAGTAAAGGCTTTTTCTTGTGTTGCAAAAAAAAAATATTTTGGCAATTTGTTTCGGGTGGAATTGTCTATGAAAAGTACGAAACATTTGTACTATGTAGTTAGTGTCGTTGGCATCGTGAGAAAAGTCACTACTAGAATCATGAGAATAAATAAGTGACTGGTTGGCTGGCTGGCTGGCGGTAAACATGACATCATCGACGGTCGCCCGTCATGCAGTCGGACCGCGTGCGAAGAGGTCGGGCGGGGACTGCAGAGGGGGCAGCCGGCGGGGACCTTATTGCGATCACAAAAGGTCACCGACTCGCGCAAGGTCGCCCCGAGGTTAATGAGGTAAACGAGAGGGTGAGGACCAGTTGAACTCACGCGGCAGCTACGGCCCGCCTACCTCCCCTCCGCGCTAACCCGCGTTGTTTTTTCCTCCCCGTGTTCTGCCAATAACGGCAGCGGCCGTCGCTGAGAGCAGGCTGGACCGGTAAATGAGGCTGTATAAATACAACGTAAATAGGCCACAGCTCTGAACTTCTCTATACGAACTGTTGCCGCTGGTGATCAGCTGGTACCGAGTACCACTTAATTTATATATTATGGCTCATTCTATCAAGATACGTACATGTGTGTTAACAAAGTTTTAAAAGTTTTCATTTATTAATTATGCATATTAAAAAACTTTTTTAAAGCAAAACTGTTATTAAAATTAACAAATTCATATTATCATATCCTTAAACAAAACGTTTAATTCAATCATATAAAAATTAATGTGTGCTGTTTGAATTATTCTTGCAATGGGTGTAATTAATTGCTTGAAAAATCAATTATGGACATACGCCACTGCAAGTAAATCGTTGTGGTTTCGGTACATGGTAGGTTTTCTGAGTCTACAATAGCGTGTTTTCAATGTCATTGCGTCCATAATTGTTAAAACAATCAACTTATTAAAGAATGTACTAAAAATTTCAACATAATATTGATATCAGTCTTACGAGTGTCTTACAAGAATTCCGTCATATTAATTATTAAAAACAGTTCACGGTTACACGTGCAACTTTTGAAATCAACCTTCGTTATATGTACTGCACTTACCAGCATATAATATAACGACCACTCTGGCCGGCATGCACCCCAGTAAAGTCAGTAACGGTGGAGATAAAGTAGTTCCACTTATTAAAGTTGAATTAAAAGTGTATATTAAATATTTGCGAAAACTGAGGTGAAATTTTTTTTTCTTTCTGTTTGTTTTTAATGCAAGCATGAGTAAGAATCAGGAAATCTGTAAACTTCTTACTTAGTAAGTAAAAAACTTACTCACCTAACAATTTCAGAGTTTCACTTGGCAGGCACATGAACAAAGTGATCCGGTCCACAGCAATGAGAACTTTACATATGGCATAAGAATACCCAATGTGCATACAAGTAGATCTTAAGCAAGGGATTCACAATTGCTCCGTTTACCACAAACATACTGTAGCAATAATTANATGTGCATACAAGTAGATCTTAAGCAAGGGATTCACAATTGCTCCGTTTACCACAAACATACTGTAGCAATAATTTAAAAAAATGAAAAATTCGCGGTATTATTTGTCAGCAGGCTAGAATTCACATACCTATACCTACACGAGAGCAGTTCGTGATTCCATTGGCTACTGGCAGTGGCACGGCGTCACTTACCTACGTGACCGCGTTACTGGATATGGGTGGCCCCGCCATTTAGCTTGTACTATTGCCTATAAGTACGCTTGATACTCGCCTCAGTCAAGCCTGCAGCCACACGATAACGTGAATTTTGCAAGGCTCTACTAACAATAAAAGAGTGAGAGCGTTGATATTAATTTCATTACTGCACATTACTTTATTTTTTTTTTTTTTTTACAGNAGCAGTTCGTGATTCCATTGGCTACTGGCAGTGGCACGGCGTCACTTACCTACGTGACCGCGTTACTGGATATGGGTGGCCCCGCCATTTAGCTTGTACTATTGCCTATAAGTACGCTTGATACTCGCCTCAGTCAAGCCTGCAGCCACACGATAACGTGAATTTTGCAAGGCTCTACTAACAATAAAAGAGTGAGAGCGTTGATATTAATTTCATTACTGCACATTACTTTTTTTTTTTTTTTTTTTTACAGTTTTATAGAAAAGTGGTACAAGAGAGCACACCCATAATGCATGTTTTAAAACGAAAGATATAGATTTATATTATCCATAATGCCGTATTTGAAGTTAACTACCATATACAGCTGTTATATTTCGCGAATTTTTTAAGCACTGGTGTATTGAACAAAGGAAACCCGGATTCATTTCCTGATACCGGAAGTCGAGAATTGTTATTTGGTCTGTATTAAGTTTTGTTGTAATCAAAACCGCAGCACATAGCATAAGTTAATGTAATTGATAAATGCTCATATCTTGGCCATAACAATGAGATCGGTTTCTTCTCTCGCGATAGAAATTTGGTCATATAATCGTACAGGATTGTAATATTTTTTAAGGACTTTATCGTTTAGCTTGGAATCTGTTTTCCATAACAAACACAACAGTTTGTTCTTTCCCCAATTGATTTCAAGCAGTCTACAATGTTTGACCTGTGTTCCAATCAAATCAACTGTCAAGGCAATCCTAAACAGTTCAGTAATCAGCTCTTACAGTCATTTTAATAATCAATATTAACGTCCTATGCTTAAATTATTTGTAATATGACGGAATCCTTCTAGGGAAAGCATTTTGGCTGATATCGAAACTACTTCAACTGACATTGGAACTGAGCATGTGTTAAAAATTTTAAGTCCGACGGATATGTGGAAATGGGAAAAAATTACGCTACGATTTCTTTACCCCAAATAGATAAAGGGAGAGAAAAATAAAGAGGGAGAGATAGAAAAAGAGCGACGGAAACATTATATTTCCATCGGACCTACGATTTCGTAAAACAGAATTTCAATTCGAACGGATATATGGAAGTAGGTCAAAATTATCTTTTGAGAATTCACCCTGACTAACAAGTGAAGCAAATAAAAATCTAGCAAAATGCAGGAACACACTTTAACGGACTGTCAGTTGTTCTTATACACCCTCGGCCAGTTTACATTTGGAATGCAAAACGATTTTTAATTAAATTTTTTTTATCGCGTTTTCAATAACGGAAAGAAATTCACTGCTATTGCCCTAAGAGCATCTGTTTAAAGTTGGAAAAAAAAACTGCGCAGTCGTCTTCGCCTTGGTTTTTTTCTGCTCACAACTGCCATCTGGATAAGCGACTGGCCGTTTAATTTTACGGCTCGAACAGAAGACGACATCTAAAAAACATCAAAGCACGAGTAGAATTCCTTGTCAACAAAGGTGTAACGAGTTCCTGGGCCGAAAGGAATTCGGCGAAACGTGAAGTAAAAAAGAGACACAGTCTGCGTTCCTCGTATTGGAAACGGAATCTGTGCGGCGGACGTAAGCCGGCGGGGAGAAGAAGTCTAAGAAGGTCCTAACAGCGAGGCGCCAGGAACAGAAGTAGTGATTAAGGGAGCCCGAGGCAGCTACCTCGGAACCCCATCCTCCTTACAATCGCCACCCCCCTCCCCCCGGGCACACACCAAGAGATTTTCACGTATCGGCTCCCACCTTGAATTACAGACCAGGTGAAAATTCGGAGCGCGGTGCTTTACCAGCACTCGCCCTGATCCGACAAGGAAGAAACAAGAGAAAAGCTACAAGGAAGAAAGAAGAGGAAAGCTGCAAGGAAGAAAGAAGAGGGAAGATCCAAGGAAGAAAGAAGAGGGAAGCTACAAGGAAGAAAGAAGAGGGGAAAAAACTTGGAGCGTTCGGGACGTGGTCGAATAAGACACAAGTGATGCCGACAAGAAACCGTGGCGGTAAAGTAGTTTGCTATTTCCGAGACCCAACTAGCAGGTACGGTGGTGACGTAACGACCTTGCATCCAGGAGGATTCACTGTCAATTGCCGATACACCCATCCTGATTTCAGCTTTATATTGTTTTCTTAAATCACTCCCAGCCCGATTTCACGAAGGCTTCGTCGAAAACAGGCCAAGGTCGATTATTTCCCTTCTCCTGACTTTGCAAGCAGAAGGCTTCCATCGTTATTGGCCCCGTCTGTCAAAAGCTCCAGGTATTTTAAAATGTCTTCCATAAATAATATAATCTTTCAGGAACGATTCCGGAGTGAAATGTTTACTCCACATGATTCCTAAACGCCAGCTGGTGAAGGTGTGATTGGAAAAGAACTTTTGTACCGCAGTGTAAAAACAATTTTCAGTAAACTAACAAAGAATAATGGAGGTTTTTAAATCGTGTACAGTATGGAAAACGTGTCCTACCTCATACTGTAAATGCCGAAGTGCCAGTACACGCAGGTGGGAAAACCGCGATGCAATTTTACTTATTTGTAAGCAAATGTAGGACGACTACCATGGGTGTGTGGGGAACGACTTCAAAATTCGTGATTCCTCAGTAGTATGTTTGCACAGTCATGATGTAAATTTGTGAAAAATTTCACACAATGTGGTGTTATGGTTTTTTGATTTTCTTGCCACCTCGAAAACATGTTCTTGTGAAGTGAGTGAAATTATTTTGTGAATTTCCCTTACTGAATTATTTCTAACGTAAATGTTTATGGAGATATTAAGTAGCAGCCAACACGTTAACTGTCGTAAAAAGAAAATAATGTTAAAAATTTATGTAACAGACAATTAAGAAAAATTTATGTGCTGTTATATGAATTTAAGCCAAAACTTGACTTTCCGTTAACAAAATTTACGGTATCAGAAATAATTTTAAAAAAATATGCTTGTCTACCAAAATGTTTGCTTCCGAAGATTGTATAAATCATCGTAGGTCTATATATATGCTCTTTATCGAGTTTAATTTATTATTTTTGATAATTTGTATTTTTTAATACAACCAGCTTTAGTGTTGGGTCTGACGTAATCTTAGATGGTTCATTTGATGCGTGTTATAATGAGTGATATGTCCTCACTGAATTACAGCTATTGCACTTTCGCTATTATAGCTTCTACGTAATTTTTACACAATTCCGCCAAGAAAAATTAACAAACGTTGTAGAACTTATTGCAGTGACTCCACATATATTAACAGAAGAAAGATCGTCCACTTCTTTTCTATCACGACATCTGTAAGGATAACTAAGAAACTGGTTAGTTTTCGTTGAAAGTGGTGGTTGTCGAAATTGCTGGGAACATACTTTCTTCATATTTTATTATTTTTTAGTAAGCGGTAAAATGTTTTTCACGGAACTAAATTATACTCATTTCATTAGTGTGTCCTGAAAATTTAGACGGTTCAAAACTTCGAAAGCCAAAAATATCCACATTAATATATATTGATTATAATGCTTAATTTAATAGTTTTAAATATAAATTGCTGTGCCTTATGTGTAAGCATATTATATTGTTATCTACATAATTCACAGCATTATTAATGTAAAACAATAGTGAGACTCGGTATTGAGGTAGGACACTCACATAATTTACACATATTGTAAAGGCATTTTACGATTTATGAAAAAATAACTGTTCGCTATTATTAAGAAAATTTTTAGTTCATAGATTTCCAGCAAAGCGTGGATTTTATCAGTACCGAAATATAGTGGATGTGTCGTTATTTTAACTTATATTTTATGTTGTCAGTAGTCAACTCTACTAAAACTGTGGTATGGAAATGTATTTTTATAATTTTTAAGGGGGGCGTGTAAGTATAGTGGTCACATCATGCGTCTCCCCTCCCCCGCCCAGTTCCGTGGCAAACCGGGTTCGATTCCCTTCGGTCTCAAACCCAGTTTTTCGCGTTTGAGAAATGTGGCGTTAGCCTATGGAATTCTTCGATGTGCTACATATTTCCTCACTACTGCGCCTCACCGCTCTCACGTCTACATCTTCCTTCATTCACCTTCATCGGGCGCTGAAAAATCTCGCTTACAAGTGGTTAAGTGCCACCCACATGGTATTTTATTTATTTTTTTAGAAAGAGTTCCACGGAATAAGCTGTAAAAAATTTATATGTGTAGTACTTACAGCAGACCAAATTACTGTGTGTCCCGCACTGACATCTATCAGACATTCTGAATCAATAATATGTTTACTTATTTTTAATGAACACAAGTACTGCAGGGTTTAAATGTTAAAATAAAGAGACCGTGAACATTTTCGCATTCAAAACTGCTGTGAACTCTGTTATAATAAACTCACAGTATTAGAAAAATTGCTTCGGAAACTAGTTTCCAAAAATATTTTTGAATAGGTTAAAAAATTTTTACTGTCTCACGATCCCCAAATTACAAGCGTCATCGGCTGGGAAACATTGTAATTGTAGGGTAAGTGAAAAAGAAACTTCGATTCAATGTAAGTCACGTTTGGAATCCCGAGTGACTTTTTACTGCGATTTTCACACTGTCGGGAGGATTTCAGTCTTTGACACCACTTTTAAAGGACCGCGTAATCCTAGTAATTTTATTTATCTAGGCAAGATATATATAGCTATGATCAGAATTTTACGACGTGAAATAAAAACGCCAGCAGGGCTATAATGTGTATCGGCTGTAGGATAATTATAGGAACGTCTATGAGTGCATTCTTGGGCTGCCAATAATGATAACATAAGAAAATTTGTTTCACCCAGCGACATATCACATTTATAGCCTTGTGGTCCCAATTCAGAGAAGGTCACAAGGGTGAATAACGGTTAATGATATGTTGCCGTTGTTGGTTTTATGTTTTTAGCCCGACTATCTTACATCGCGTACGAGGCCCTAAACACATTGGATTTTGAAAGCCCTGCTTAAAAACTCCTTCCATGTACGTCGTGTATTCTTCCATTATATGTAACATTAACATTGCCATGAGCCTGATCACTTTATTTATGCGCAGGTCAAGTGAAACTGTAAAGGTGTTATATGAGCAAACAGTTTACAGATCTGCTAATTCCTACACTTCGATGAATAAAAAAAATTAAGCAGAAAGCAGCAGATATCATTTANGCAGAAAGCAGCAGAAATCATTAAATTTTTCACAAACGATAACCTAACATTTTAAATTCAACGTTAAGACCTGGAACTACTTTCTCTCAGTCGTTGCCAACTTTGACTGGGCGCGTGCCACTCACTGCTCCCGTTAAAAAGTATGCAGGTAGGGGCAGTGACATTTTTCTAAGGTTGGTTTAAAAAATTTTCATTTTATCATGAACAGCGTTTAATCTCACTGAGCACGAATTCAATAAAGTGGTACAGGCTATTAACACGCGATAGTGGGGAGGGCTAAGAAGATCTGAGAAAATGTGAGGGTAAACCACGTAAAAATTATGTTGTGTATGGCAATCGGGTCATTTTGCCGTGTTAAATAGAGGAAGACGTAACCTAACGTCGTGTGAATTCACAATAAATGAACAACAAGGGGCGTGTGTGCCCACAGACGTCCCTGTGATACTTTTTACGAAACTCCAATCTCCGCGGATTTAAGAATACTTCGCACTCCATAGATAGAGAGTAAATGTCCCAAACACTGATACAAGTCACTTGTATCACTGTTTTGGACATTTACTCTCCAGATGGCGCTGGGAGCCTCGCTGTGTGCGTAACGTTTGGCTACGCTTGAAAAATATTTTTTAGTGCAATGGGACTACACTTGAATATCATTCACACGGGATCAAAGTAATTAAAACAAAAGCAAAAACTATAACTGCAAACTATCGTGAAGTTCGGTTTAGTTCGGTTCGTCCGTCTGCATTTCGACATGGCTAGATGCAATCAGTACGCAAGCCCTTCAATTCCCATGCTAACATGCAATACTAAGTAATACAATTCACTTCACCGAATACAACATCCACGCTAAAACTCGACTATGTACAGCCCATTAAATTGATTAACCGAACGTCATTGGCGTTACTCACGCATGCTTGTGGTCGTTACACATCCTTGCAGATGCATCGCTGATAACTCACGTATAGGACACGTTTACCTTCTGTTATAATGAGTCTAAACTCCACAAACACTCGTATTTCCGCACAATAATTGGATTTAACACTTCACACGGAAATAATCGCGAAGAAGCACGATTTTTAAGTTTCACGAACCGCGCTCGACAAACCACCGTCAAAAATGACGGAAATATCGGTAAACTTTATTGAAATCGATGAACCAATTTACGCTAAGCCGAAAATATTTGCCAAGAAAACGTTAATTCATCAAATTGGTATTCGTCCACGTAAATAATATTCTACTCAGGTTGGGAATCTCAATACTTTTAGTTTGGCATTTAACATTTTTCGCCACTAGGTAAGCGCTAGTGTCGCATGTTTACAGGATTTTCGCCATTTCATGCATTAGAAAACAACAAAATTGCAATAGTCTTAAATAAAAAACAAAAAAACTACGTAACTAAGTCATATCTTTCTGTTTTATGATTTAAGTAGCTAAACTATTGAAATAAAAGTGACGTATTTGGAACACTGCGCACCTAGCGGCGGAAGCACCAAACTCTCCCATAAGGAAACACGATCACGTTCAGAAGGAACACCTAACGCACGCAGCAGTACACCATTCACCGCCAATCGTACTTATCGGCACATATAGTCCATTCACGGTAAACTAAAACTTTTCTGAAGCCCTGCTTAAGTTCTACTTTCATGATATTTCTCCGTTTCATACCAATAAAGCTTAGCTAAGTCTGGAAAATTACACCAAAAGGACAACGCACCGCATTTGTGCGCACTCAGTTCAACATCATTTTGTATTGGAACTATTTCTTACTAAGCATTACCAACACGCCTTTTTTTCTCCCCGTTTGTCTACGAATTTATTATTGATGATATGTTATAACTAATAGGTAAAATACACGAAAAAATTAAATCCAACCAAAAATAAGGTAATTTTATTTTAACAAAGTATACGAATATTGTGATCTATGACATATGTAGGAAAGAACAAAAAATGTCAAATATGAGGTGGTTTTTCCAATTGTTTTATTCAGGAAGTGAGAAGGAACCGTGAATAGAATATAACCGTTAACTGATCGCTATACGGTACGGTAAAATTAAAAGCAGACGGTCTGCTGTCGATTCGCATTTGTCTCCTTCACTACCGCATTGTGGAACGTACAGCGGCGATACATGTAGACAAAACGCCTCGTAAATCGTCGTAAGATGTATATTTTTTGTACTACTTCCATGGGATGTATTTCAAACCTCTCGTGAATTTCAACAACGTAAGCCTTGCAAAAGCCAAATAAAATTTGTTTCTTTAACTCTTGGACGTTTCCTTCAGAATAGCAGCGATTATTCTTTATTACCCACGTACAATACAGTATTTAAAATGATGCACCTTGACCAAATACCAGTGTCGCCAAGTGAAAACTTCCTACTTGAATCGTGATTTTAACCCATAAAACTTGCCTGAAAATATATTTCTCGCAAAACGTCATGTTACCTGCAAGTTATTTGCAGATGAAATATATCAATACTTTCGTGATGTGAAACAACAATAACCCTTCAAGGTTAATTTACTGCGTTTGTTTTTAGATTTATTTTTAACCTCCGCAGACATTTCTATCCCCAGATGTTAATACACACAGCAAACTACTCATTGTATTACGTGATCTATATGTCTTACATTAGACAAATATATTTTGTATTGAAGTGACTACCTGCGAAAGTGGGAGACATAAAACTCCCATAACACGCCATGCTTGCACCAGCACTGATATAATCGATGTACCACTTCACAACCATAAAATGATTTACAGTTGGCTACCCATGCTTTCACCAGTAATATGTACAAATGATGTGCGGCCAGTGATTAAATACAGTTGTTAAGCCATTTATGGACCATTAATAGTTCACCTACTTTCGATCATCAATTTCTTTTACATCATAATTCCATCATGCAGCACGCCATAAATGGCATGCCAAATGTCCTGTTTCCAGAAGTTAATCTTATCAGGGTCAGCTATGTATACCCATAAGTTTTCTGGGCCAGCAGCCATCCGGGAATGTTATCAGTAAAACCACAAACGGCCGGCCAACTATCATCCTGTATGAGTTGGAACTTGAGCCAAGGCATGCATATACTTCATGCAAATGATTTCCATAATGGCCAATCAATAAAAATTATTCTAGTAAACAATTACAATAAAAAAATTACCATTTTTATATTCGTATTATTTTAATTTTAATCTAAATGACTAGTTTTCTGGCAAAGTGGACCNAAGTTTTCTGGGCCAGCAGCCATCCGGGAATGTTATCAGTAAAACCACAAACGGCCGGCCAACTATCATCCTGTATGAGTTGGAACTTGAGCCAAGGCATGCATACACTTCATGCAAATGATTTCCATAATGCCCAATCAATAAAAAGTGTTCTAGTAAACAATTACAATAACAAAATTACCATTTTTATATTCGTATTATTTTAATTCTAATCTAAATGACTAGTTTTCTGGCAAAGTGGACCATTTTCTCTGCAAATTCCAGTTCGGTATTTCTTTAACCTGGATCACTAGTAACATGAATGCAATCTTCATAAACGTCTTTCTCGTCTTATCTTCCACTGTCGTCGTTGAAGTTTTTGAGAAACGCGATTACTACGAAGGTGTTGCGCACCTGACAGCAGAATGATGGGGAATGTATGAAATGCAGGAGCACCGTCATACAACAAAGCGAAGTATTGGGGAATGTGGATAAAATGTCTGCAGTAGTGTTGTTCTCCTTGATCATGAAACCCACAGGAGGATGCCAAGCCATTTGTAGTTGACCGTCGAAAACAAGAAGACATCAATTTCGGAAGTTGCTTTCACGCCGTATGCCTCTCTAAAGTTGGTGTGAATTTTGCGAAGCTAGAATTATCTTCCGTAACTGCTAAACTTCCCTCGCTGCTAAACGTGGTGCATTAAAAAAAGTGCTCCGATGGTTTCGTTCAGATGAAGAAGCCGCCCTCCCAAAACGGAGTTGGGGTCTTTTATTTTAATCCAAACCCGCATTTTTCTCTGCTAATTTTCCTCTACGACGGCCTTCAGAGCAGCGGAGAGATCCTTCTGCAAGACCTCCTGCCGGGTGCGCACTCCCTCCTTCACAAGGGACAATCGTCAGAGCGAGCATTGTTTCATNCATGAAACCCACAGGAGGATGCCAAGCCATTTGTAGTTGACCGTCGAAAACAAGAAGACATCAATTTCGGAAGTTTCTTTCACGCCGTATGCCTCTCTAAAGTTGGTGTGAATTTTGCGTAGCTAGAATTATCTTCCGTAACTGCTAAACTTCCCTCGCTGCTAAACGTGGTGCATTAAAAAAAGTGCTCCGATGGTTTCGTTCAGATGAAGAAGCCGCCCTCCCAAAACGGAGTTGGGGTCGTTTATTTTAATCCAAACCCGCATTTTTCTCTGCTAATTTTCCTCTACGACGGCCTTCAGAGCAGCGGAGAGATCCTTCTGCAAGACCTTCTGCAAGACCTCCTGCCGGGTGCGCACTCCCTCCTTCACAAGGGACAATCGTCAGAGCGAGCATTGTTTCATTCATTGCCCTCCGCGTTCTCACAGATGTGAAGGAGCGCGACAGAAATAACTCGCCGGACCCGGCTTGTTAACCTTTGTTAAGACTCCCCCCCCCCTCCTCCATACTACCAACGTCTGCACATCGCCCGTCATCTCTATATTTACATAGTCGGGCATTGAGTGCATCCTTCGGCCGTATCACCTTTCACCAGCTATTCAAGATGGCCGCCAATCTACTGCCGTTCTTCTCGTCCGTGTCGCCCCCCAAGTGATGGACGCTGATTCAGGCACGGCTGTTCTTGACCGAAGAGTGGGACCCTTACCCGGCGCAAGATAAATGATTGCCGCGCTCAACTCTTTAGAGGATTAGTCACACACAGAGAATTTGTAATTGTGGCCGACGGCTAACTGCGAATAGCTCAGCTGCCTCCAGCGTATGCTAGGATCAAGGACAGTATAGACTGTTCACGGCAAACTGAGCACTTACGAAAGCCCCGCTTGAGATCTAATTGTATTCACATAGTGTATTCTTCCACCATTAGTAAAATAAACATTGCCATTGGCATCGTCACTTTATTCATGCGTTGGTCATGTGAAACTGTACAATTATTATAAGAGTAAATATTTTACAAACTTATTGACTTTTATACTCATATGAGTTTAAAAAACAGAAACGAAAAGTGTTTACTTCGCTGTTGATAAAAGTTAATAAAACTTACTCCTTTAATTACATTTTAAAACGTGGAACTAGGCCTACTTTCCATCCATCGTTATCAAGTTTATTGGGCGTTGGCAAGCTAGTGTGCCTGTTAAAATATACACTTGTAGGGCAGTGACATTTTTCAACTGTTGTTTTCAAAAGTGCTCATTTAACCGNGTTAAAATATACACTTGTAGGGCAGTGACATTTTTCAACTGTTGTTTTCAAAAGTGCTCATTTAACCGTGATAAAAGTACATTAGAGTAGGTATAAATTACTCTTTTCCAACTTTATTTCTACAACCTTCACCGTTGTCCCTGCATTCCATANGTA
Organism: Clitarchus hookeri; assembly: GCA_002778355.1. Classification (NCBI taxonomy): domain Eukaryota; kingdom Metazoa; phylum Arthropoda; class Insecta; order Phasmatodea; family Phasmatidae; genus Clitarchus; species Clitarchus hookeri. The sequence continues at coordinate 64,549 of NQII01006157.1, forward strand.
CATTAGAGTAGGTATAAATTACTCTTTTCCAACTTTATTTCTACAACCTTCACCGTTGTCCCTGCATTCCATACACTGTTCATTACTCTCATGTAAGGCGTGCATTACCTTCAGTGGGGCCACGGTGGTGTAGTGGGTAGACTACTCGCCTCCCACCTAAGCGAACCGGGTCCGATTCCCGGCGGGGTCGCTCCCGGAATTGCGCATTAGGGAATCGTGCCGGACGATGCCGTCAGTCAGTGGGTTTTCTCGGGGATCACCCGTTTCCGCCCCGCTCCACCATTTCGGCTCAGTTCCATAATCACCTCAATCATCCCCATCGGCTCTCAAGACCTCGCTGTTACGAGCCGCTCAAATCTCTTCACTCACTTTACGCGCATATAAGCGAGATCACAGCAATAAGGCATGAGAGTACGTATGCACAATATACGATTGTGTCACACGTAAGTTCTATACCGGTTGCTCGCAACGTGTTTACCTACGCGTGCCTACGTGCCAGACGTTTCATGACCGCTGAATACTCTGTGTGTTTTAAAATTTGGATATGCGTTTGACTGCTTCACTCCCTGGAACTGTGCTGCAAGCCATTAATTTCATCATTCGTATGGTCATTTGCTGAGTGAATAAATAAAGAAGATGAGTGCTCAATTATACGTGGTCGTGGGCGACGTATCAATTATTAGTTTTAATNGCTGAGTGAATAAATAAAGAAGATGAGTGCTCAATTATACGTGGTCGTGGGCGACGTATCAATTATTAGTTTTAATTTGCAGCCAGCAAATAGCGATTTTTTTATGCTACGTCCCGGGATATTTTTTACGTATATGCGTGATTATTGCAGCAAGATGACGCGAGTGCAGTTTTGGTTTATGGATTTACTACCTCATGAGTGTTTACTTTTCCAGTCAGCATATTTATTTTGGTTACCAGAAGTTCTTANTGGTTTATGGATTTACTACCTCATGAGTGTTTACTTTTCCAGTCAGCATATTTATTTTGGTTACCAGAAGTTCTTAGTGCAAGTCCTTATGTTCACAGCTGAGCTAGTCGGTGGCAACCACAGAAAAAGAACGTTAGTCAATAAATTTTAATAAAAAAATAAATGAAATGAAGTAAATTTTTGAACACGGTTTTTTTATTACAGTTTAAATAAGATTTTATAGGTTATAACAGACATTATATATATATCTATATATATATATATATTGGAATTTTCTACATATATATATGTAGAAAATTTCATATTTTTTATGGGAACTATTGCAAAATTTGCAAGGGGTATATGCGGATGTACACTGTTAAGAAATTATTTTTAAATGTTGATTTGCATAATATTTATATAGTTCTGATATGTGTGACAATGTACGTCAAAGTTGGAAAAGATAAGTTTAATTTTGAATTTTCAATCTTGTTTTAGGGTCACTACATATTATCATAAGCTGTGCTTTATAAACTGCACAAACTGCTTAAAACGAGTGAAAATTTANACATTATATATATATATATATATATATATATATATATATATTGGAATTTTCTACATACATATATATGTAAAAATTTCATATTTTTTATGGAAACTATTGCAAAATTTGCAAGGGGTATATGCAGATGTACACTGTTAAGAAATTATTTTTAAATGTTGATTTGCATAATATTTATATAGTTCTGATATGTGAGACAATGTACGTCAAAGTTGGAAAAGATAAGTTTAATTTTGAATCTTCAATCTAGTTTTAGGGTCACTACATATTATCATAAGCTGTGCTTTATAAACTGCACAAACTGCTTAAAACGAGTGAAAATTTATCCTCTTGAGTCACTGATACCATTTCAATTATAAAAGGGAATCGAACCCGGTTCTCCTTCGTGGGAGGCGAGTAGAACAAAACACTTAACCACCACGGCCCCAATAACTCTTATATCTATAGGAATATGCTATCTTTATTGGTATGTATAGCCAAATTAATACGAGAGAAATGGAAAACTAAATAATGTGTTCGTGGAGGCAATCTTCAGTGAAATTAAAACCCTCATTTTTCGCAAACTACTTATCCGATTTTAATGATCCACATATCGTAGGATTCAACTTAAAATTTTATATACAACGACATGTAATTGGATCCGATGTAGGTAGAAATTCAAAAGAAATATCGATAGAAGCCAAAAACCTATCCGTGAACAACCTGTAGTGCCACAAAACACTTAGATGTACAACAAGCCGACTGGGTTCGTCTCCACTAAGGTTCTGTTGAGGCCTGGTTAATCTAGATCGGATTTGTGGTCATAGTAGTTGACTACGTACGCTAGAGAAGGTCTGTATTCCCAACCACAATCACTTGAGCAGCCTGGAACAGGCGCGTATATAAATCTTGTGTGTCTGAAGTTGGGCAGTATGGAGCAGCGTCGGAGTGCTAGAAAACGCACGTACGAATCACACGTACGAAAATCCGGGAGCGACCCCGCCGGGAATCCAACCCGGTTCGCTTTGGCGGGAGGCACCACCAAAGCCCCTGCAAAACGGGAATGTACTTATAATTTGTTGTCATGTGGAAGGATGTGCAATTTTGAGCTGCACGACTAGGGACAAAGGTTTTTGCATAGTGGTGTAGTGACAACAATTTGGTTGGTTGCAGCTCGGTAAAAATCAGCAGTTGGCGAAAAAATACTCCTCGCATATAATTTCTACTATTTATTTAGCATCGAATTGTCCTGATGAACATGGAATTTGAGCCCGGCCAGTAAGCTCCGGAAGAGTTATCGCATATTGTGTGCAAGTCCCCTCGCGCAGAAAATTGAATTAAAACAAAATGTGAAATATGTGACTCCTCGCCATGGCTGGGAAGGTCGTAAATAAAAATGGTTCGACACTGTTGTTGAGTCATATAGCTCACCCCGCCCCTGCTGTATTTTTTTTACCCCTTCTGCAGCTTTCCAACCCCTCCCCCCCACCTCGCTTCTCGGTTACGGTATTGGATATGGTTTACACTGCTGCAATTTTTAGAGTTTATTTATGAAGTGGTATATTTACAAACAGAAAATACTACCGTACGCGAAAGAAAAATCTTACCCCATTAATTTTTTTTGTTTTTGTTCAGAAAAAACCACCACGTTTCCTTTGCCATAAAAACCACAGTTTTATTTTCAGTAATGTTTCGGAGAAAATTACTATTTGTAAGAGTTGCGTATAAACACTTCAAAATTGTAAGGACATAAATTTTAGCGTTTGTGAAAACGTTTAAAACTACACACGGTTAAAAATTAACGAACTGTATTTTTTTTCCTGTTTCAGCGCACAAGCGCGTAAACAATTCAACCAAGTTAATTACGTTTTGTTTGCCAAAGTCAGGTATGTATTTTGCCCATCTGAAAGCAAATTTCGCGACAAATTGAAATGAGTTTCCACAAATGTAAGTGCTTAACCATTTAAATGTTCTACAGCTGGGAAGTTTTATACAGAAACAAAAATTATATTATACAGTCCTATGAAAATTTTAGCATGTGTCATTTTACTTTTTATTTAGCAACTTGTTTTATGTACACTGCTGAGGTTATTTAATTCTGGAGGGAACACACATTCATGCTCAGTCTGACATAATCATATATTACGTAAATTTCATGGAATATATCTTGCGACGGGAATTCGTTGCATGATGGAACAATTCAATACTCGCAAAAAGTGAAATATTTTAATTTTCGTTGTTAAATAAATATTTAGTAAAAAGAAGACACATCCTACTGCCTCAAAACTCGTGAAAATTAACATTTTTAGGACATTTTTCTTGTGACCAAATTACGAGCTTCCAAGTGGTAACATGTTGCTTGGCAGTCGTGTATTTCTCTGGCTGCTCTTATACAGCAGTTCGATCCCAGCTTGAGTTGTGTCGCATGTGTGAAGCGTGCGTGGTGTCACCAGAATATTTTTTATCTCGCATCGCTAGTGGGTGTGTTTTTTTTTAACACTACCCTTCCCGAACAATGCATTTCGTCGTTTCCTGTTTGAGACTCATCATTTTGTTTAATCTGGTTGAAAGTTTTATTTAAATTCAGTCATTGCGGCGAGAGTAAAATTGACGAGTTCACCTTTGCCATTCGCAATATTCTTATGTGCTTTTCATGATACATTAAAATATTTTCACCTTTTGGTTAGTACATTTTCATTCAAAAGGAATTTTGTAATTCAATACGGAGGAAGAGTCACTTCTTCCGTACAAAACGTATTAACTAGTGACTCAGTGCAGGAAATATAATTTACCATGGAGATTGTAATTTCAAAATATGCCTGGTTCGTTTTTATGTTCGTGTAACTTCCAGGATCTTTCTTCAATTCTACTACCATCTGGGTCACCCATTCTTCTTATTTATTTATTTCTGTCTTTGCCTTTTCAGTCACCGAGTTCCGTATCTGTTTTTCTTTTGTATTTATTGATACATTATATTTAAACAAATATTGGCGGAATATATACCATGTCTACTGTGCTGGCAAGTATATAATACATTTAGCCATCCTGACTTGTTTAACAACAACAAAATGCCTCGGAATGATCTCATAAATTAAGTCGTATTTGTGGAAGGCAATATCAACAGCGTACCTTGATGCCAGATACTAAAGTAGTATTTGGCTGTCGAATATCTTATCAGTGGTTGTGTCTTACGCAGAGTGCTACACGCCAATCGGAAAAGGCAATAAAGCAGAAATTAAAGAGTTCTAAGTTGTATACCTTCGAAGGAACTATCAACACTTCTAATTTACCAGTTTAATTTCAAATACAATACAAAATTCTTTTTTTTTAATAAATCGAGTAGTAGTAGTTACGCGATAATACGTTTCCTCGAAATACTATATGTATCACCAAATGAATGCCGTTTATAAAATTGTTTAAACTAAATTAAATATTTCAATTTTAAAGCTTATTTGAAAAAAGATCATTAACTGAAATTGTTGTGATACGGTATTGAGATGTTTAAATAGGGTGTCACTTGTTATGAAAGTAGGAACTAATATAAACTCAGCCTGTAGATAAACCGATGTCATAAACNGTAAGCTCCGGAAGAGTTATCGCATATTGTGTGCAAGTCCCCTCGCGCAGAAAATTGAATTAAAACAAAATGTGAAATATGTGACTCCTCGCCATGGCTGGGAAGGTCGTAAATAAAAATGGTTCGACACTGTTGTTGAGTCATATAGCTCACCCCGCCCCTGCTGTATTTTTTTTACCCCTTCTGCAGCTTTCCAACCCCTCCCCCCCACCTCGCTTCTCGGTTACGGTATTGGATATGGTTTACACTGCTGCAATTTTTAGAGTTTATTTATGAAGTGGTATATTTACAAACAGAAAATACTACCGTACGCGAAAGAAAAATCTTACCCCATTAATTTTTTTTGTTTTTGTTCAGAAAAAACCACTACGTTTCCTTTGCCATAAAAACCACAGTTTTATTTTCAGAAATGTTTCGGAGAAAATTACTATTTGTAAGAGTTGCGTATGAACACTTCAAAATTGTAAGGACATAAATTTTAGCGTTTGTGAAAACGTTTAAAACTACACACGGTTAAAAATTAACGAACTGTATTTTTTTTCCTGTTTCAGCGCACAAGCGCGTAAACAATTCAACCAAGTTAATTACGTTTTGTTTGCCAAAGTCAGGTATGTATTTTGCCCATCTGAAAGCAAATTTCGCGACAAATTGAAATGAGTTTCCACAAATGTAAGTGCTTAACCATTTAAATGTAGTTTTATACAGAATAAAAAATTATATTATACAGTCCTATGAAAATTTTAGCATGTGTCATTTTACTTTTTATTTTAGCAACTTGTTTTATGTACACTGCTGAGGTTATCTAATTCTGGAGGGAACACACATTCATGCTCAGTCAGACATAATCATATATTACGTAAATTTCATTAAATATATCTTGTGACGGGAATTCGTTGCATGATGGAACAATACATTACTCGCAAAAAGTGAAATATTTAAAATTTCGTTGTTTAATAAATATTTAGTAAAAAGAAGACACATCCTACTGCCTCAAAACTCGTGAAAATAATATTTTTAGGACATTTTTCTTGTGACCAAATTACGAGCTTCCAAATGGTAACTTGTTGCTTGGCAGTCGTGTCTTTCTCTGGCTGCTCTTATACAGCAGTTCGATCCCAGCTTGAGTTGTGTCGCATGTGTGAAGCGTGCGTGGTGTCACCAGTATATTTTTTTTATCTCGCATCGCTAGTGGGTGTGTTTTTTTAACACTACCCTTCCCGAACAATGCATTTTGTCGTTTCCTATTGGAGGCTCATCATTTTGTTTAATTTGGTTGAAAGTTTTATTTAAATTCAGTCATTGCGGCGAGAGTAAAATTGACGAGTTCACCTTTGCCATTCGCAATATTCTTATGTGCTTTTCATGATGCATTAAAATATTTTCACCTTTTGGTTAGTACATTTTCATTCAAAAGGAATTTTGTAATTCAATACGGAGGAAGAGTCACTTCTTCCGTACAAAACGTATTAACTAGTGACTCAGTGCAGGAAATATATTTTACCATGGAGATTGTAGTGCAGGAAATATAATTTACCATGGAGATTGTCATTTCAAAATATGCCTGGTACGTTTTTATGTTCGTGTAACTTCCAGGATCTTTCTTCAATTCTACTACCATCTGGGTCACCCATTCTTCTTATTTATTTATTTCTGTCTTTGCCTTTTCAGTCACCGAGTTCCGTATATGTTTTTCTTTTGTATTTATTGAGACATTATATTTAAACATATACTGGCGGAATATATACCATGTCTACTGTGCTGGCAAGTATATAATAAATTTAGCCATCCTGACTTGTTTAACAAAAACAAAATGCCTCGGAATGATCTCATAAATTAAGTCGTATTTGTGAAAGGCAATATCAACAGCGTACCTTGATGCCAGATACTGAAGTAGTATTTGGCTGTCGAATATCATATCAGTGGTTGTCTCTTACGCAGAGTGCTACACGCCAATCGGAAAAGGCAATAAAGCAGTAATTAAAGAGTTCTAAGTTGTATACCTTCGAAGGAACTATCAACACTTCTAATTTACCAGTTTAATTTAAAATACAATACAAAATACTTTTTTTTTAATAAATCGAGTAGTAGTTGTTACGCGATAATACGTTTCCTCGAAATACTATATGTATCCATAAATGAATGCCGTTTATAAAATTGTTTAAACTAAATTAAATATTTCAATTTTAAAGCTTATTTGAAAAAAGATCATTAACTGAAATTGTTGTGATACGGTATTGAGATGTTTAAATAGGGTGTCACTTGTTATGAAAGTAGGAACTAATATAAACTCAGCCTGTAGATAAACCGATGTCATAAACNTTTAAATAGGGTGTCACTTGTTATGAAAGTAGGAACTAATATAAACTCAGCCTGTAGATAAACCGATGTCATAAACTGGCCTCAAGTCGGAACGCGTGGATGGAATCAAAACATATTTTATGAAACTTACAGGTATTCATGCCGAAAGAAAGTAACACAGAACAAAATCTTCGACCGCGTTAAAACCATCTTGAATTAACACCTTCACATATGTATTAATATTTAGTTTCTGGTATTGTTNAAATCTTCGACCGCGTTAAAACCATTTTGAATTAACACCTTCACATATGTATTAATATTTAGTTTCTGGTATTGTTAAAGCAGGACGTTTTGGTATTAAGAGTACTTACATATGTCTTACAACAACTGGCACATTGAAACCAATGTAAAGGGNAAATCTTCGACCGCGTTAAAACCATCTTGAATTAACACCTTCACATATGTATTAATATTTAGTTTCTGGTATTGTCAAAGCAGGACGTTTTGGTATTAAGAGTACTTACATATGTCTTACAACAACTGGCACATTGAAACCAATGAAAAGGGNAAAGCAGGACGTTTTGGTATTAAGAGTACTTACATATGTCTTACAACAACTGGCACATTGAAACCAATGAAAAGGGTTTCAGTAGATCCGTGGTACATTGGATTGGATTGGACAGGGCTTATTGACGTTATGCCTGAATTCTCATCAGGGGACGGCTTATAAACTAACTTGACCTAACATAAACTTACGCCCGTGCCTTACCTAGGATTCGAACCCAGAACCTCCGGCATCCCGGACCGGCGGCGCACAAACCGACTCAGCCACGGGAGATCGTCATCCATGGTNTGCCTGAATTCTCATCAGGGGACGGCTTATAAACTAACTTGACCTAACATAAACTTACGCCCGTGCCTTACCTAGGATTCGAACCCAGAACCTCCGGCATCCCGGACCGGCGGCGCACAAACCGACTCAGCCACGGGAGATCGTCATCCATGGTACAAGAAGCGACCAATTATAAATTACTTGGTGTGTCAACAGCAACCTGAAGCCGTGCCCAGGGAACGGTGATGCTTGTACTGGTGATGAATTCCAGTCATGGTTACGTACAACGTTCATGAAGACCCGCTTAAAGATATAATTTCAGGCTATTCGTCCTCCGCAAGGAAACAAAGCTTAACTTAATCTATAAAAATTACACCAAAGGGACAACGAGCTGCATTTATGCGCACCGAATTTAATAACATTTTCCGTGAGAAATATTTCTTTCTTAACTTACCAAGATTTATATATTCTCGTTTTTTATTAATATTAATTATAACTAAAATTAGTTTATAAATAAAATATAAGTTTATTTTCAATATAACCAAAAATAAGATACTTCCCTGCTAACAGATGTACAATACGCTTGTGAAACATGGTTTATTTAGGAAAAAACTAATAACGTTAAATATGGAATGATTTTTTAAAAAGTTGTTTGAAAAGGTGTGAAGGAACTGTGAATAGACTTAAAGCTTCTGAAACTGCACAGCAGCAATCATGATTTCAACTATTCTGCCACATATCAGACATGAACGAGTAAACTCGGGGCAATATGTTAAGTGGTCAAAAATGTCACTAGACGAACACTGAATGATAAAACATCAAAATATGATAAAACATTTCACGACCTTCGAGTAAAAGTACTTAAGGAATTATGAATGAGAAAACATCGAGTGGAAAAAATTCCTGACGAGTCCTGTCCTCTTGGTGCTAATGATGGCTCACAAATAATTGATAAAATTCTTGTCGTGGAAAACATATAGGATAAAGTTAATTATGCAAAGTTTATTTCTGTATTTAATATTTCTTCACTCTTTACTCGAGAAATTTTATAATGCGATTTGCTAAACTTTTTTAAGTACATTATCACAGAGGNCTCCGCAAGGAAACAAAGCTTAACTTAATCTATAAAAATTACACCAAAGGGACAACGAGCTGCATTTATGCGCACCAAGTTTAATAACATTTTGCGTGAGAAATGTTTCTTACTTAACTTACCAAGATTTATATATTCTCGTTTATTATTAATATTAATTATAACTGAAATTAGTTTATAAATAAAATATAAGTATATTTTCAATATAACCAAAAACAAGATACTTCCCTGCTAACAGATGTACAAAACGCTTGTGATACATGGTATATTTAGGAAAAAACTAAGCACGTAATATATGGGGTGATTTTTTTGAAATAATTGTTTAAAAATATGTGAAGGAACTGTGAATAGACTTCAATCTTCTGATATTGCACAGGAACAATCATGATTTCAACTATTCTGCCACATATCAGACATGAACGAGTAAACTCGGGGAAATATGTTAAGTGGTCAAAAATGTCATTAGATGAACACTGAATGATAAACATAAAAATATGATAAAACATTGCACGACTTTCGAGTAAAAGTACTTAAGGAATTATGAATGAGAAAACATCGAGTGGAAAATAGTCCTGACGAGTCCTGTCCTCTTGGTGCTAATGGTGGCTCACAAATAATTGATGAAATTCTTGTCGTGGGAAACATATAGGATAAAGTTAATTAGGCAAAGTTGATTTCTGTATTTAATATTTCTTCACTCTTTACTCGAGAAATTTTATAATGAGATTTGCTAAACTATTGTAAGTACATTATCACAGAAGNTTTAAGTACATTATCACAGAGGTGAATAAGATTTAAAACAAAAAACACTTTCTCATGAAGAGCCATGGGTTGGAATCCTTCATCGGTAGCGTAATAGTCTCCGGAAGAGGACGACGTTTTACAGAAAATTTAATAAATATAAATAAAAATTATTTAAATAAAATACTTAACGGATGGCTACAGGAAGTGTTTGATAAGTCAGTAAGAATTTGTCTCACTTCAGAACCTGCAACGACGCAGCTTAAACCTGTATTTCATGCTCANCGACGTTTTACAGAAAATTTTATAAATATAAATAAAAATTATTTAAATAAAATACTTAACGGATGCCTACAGGAAGTGTTTGATAAGTCAGTAAGAATTTGTCTCACTTCATAACCGGCAACGACGCAGCTTAAACCTGTATTTCATGCTTAAAGATGCCGCCAAGTTTACTTACGGCAATAGTTGCAGCAATGATACAAACAATTGCGATCCTTGGTTTTGTCGACGAGTTTTACATAAACCCCATGTTTCATTCGCGTGGCCCTAAAGAATGTTTAAAATTCGCAGGGTGTNGCAACGACGCAGCTTAAACCTGTATTTCATGCTTAAAGATGCCGCCAAGTTTACTTACGGCAATAGTTGCAGCAATGATACAAACAATTGCGATCCTTGGTTTTGTCGACGAGTTTTGCATAAAGCCCATGTTTCATTCGCGTGGTCCTAAAGAATGTTTAAAATTCGCAGGGTGTTTAGAGCAAGCAATATTGGCGTCTATGACCCTGGTCCACCACGGCCGAACAACGGCTGAATGTGGCCTTTGAAACGTCGACGAGTTCACGGTGTAAGGTAAGGCACAGCACCGTCGTGTTGAAACCACATATCACTCCTGACGTACAAAAGTAGTTTCGTGCAATAGCTCATGCAGTGTTTGTTGCCAGAAAATGTTCGCAAATTAAAATGTGCGAAAACCCACATGCGGTTCCAGCACAAGGCAGGGTCACGCATGAATTTAGAACAGTCTGGGGCTAGTAGAACCGGCTTACTTACCCGAGGGACAGGCTTGTCTCTCCGGGAAGCCCGAAGAATGGACGCGGTGAGTCGAGACGGGGGTAAAGATGTTGCTGGAAAAATTAGTTTGTTCAACACTCTGATGTAGAAATCAGAGAACAGATGTCACCTACGAGCCATCTTTCGCTACCACGTCACCACTCGAGAAAGATATGATTGTCTGAAAAGTTTGGTTTACAACCGGTAATCACATTCAGGAACGCTGAAATAATTGTGTCTTGTCTCGAAACGGCAGATTTATAAGCGCTCCATAATAATAGCTAATAGGGCAGCAGTTTCTCTTCTGCTGTGTAACATATCGTATTGGGAAAACCTTCCCTGAGAGGGACGGAGTCAAACGTAACAGAGATTTGATAGAGATCAGAGTAAATATAGGAACCCCTAAGGATAATATGGACCCCTTGTTTTCTGAGTAAGAAGGTCACGCATTATAACGTTGTTCCTCTAATGGCAATTAATTTGTGGAGAATTATTATTATTATTATTATTTTTTTAATTTTTTTTTTTAGCCCCTGACAAAACTTTTAAAGGCACGTGTTTGGCATTTATTACCGCAAATACTCTTTCATATTTGCTCATTATTATTGTAGCTTAATATATATTAATTTGCAAGGATAAAATTTCAGTCTTAAAATAGTAAATTACGGCTACAAATAATTGTGCACAAATAGCGTTTACTAAGATAGCTAGGATGTACGAGTATTATGGGCCCATTCTAATGTTAGTAATTTTAATCCCATGAAACGGGGCTAATGTAAATGTCACAACAGTTTGACATAATATTATAAGTAGTTAGAAATAGGATTTCCGAAGATAGGGGCTCAGGTGCCCCCGCCATCTTGGTTTCTGCCATATTGTGTCCTGGACTTTTAATCTTTATTTGCAATTTTGTTTCCATCTGCCATCTGGTTTTCGCCTGCCATATTGTTTCCGCCCGCTATATGGTTTTGGTCCGCCATTTTGTTTTTACTCACCTTCTTCTTTCCCAATTATTCACCTTCGCATCCGCTCCATATGAAGCAATTCTCTCGTCGTCTACTAGAGTGCACTACCGATCCCTGTAATGTTTATTGCTGCTAGAGTGTACCAATGTCGTCCGCCATCTGGTTTCCTCTTGTCCTTCGTTCAACTTTCTTCTGCTTTGGGCGCTGGTATCGCTCTCGCTTGTCCGCCATGTTGATTCTAGAGTTGGCAGCTAGAGGAATTTCTTTTTGTTATTTTGCTGTCGCAAAGCTCAACATTTCATCTGGAGGAGGGCGGGATCAAACTGCCGAACCTTGAGTCGTCATGCAGACGCCTTAGACCACTCGGCTATCGGGACATGTTTTGGGACAAGGGTTTATAATAAGTTTATGGAATAACATGTGTATAGGGGGCAAATTAGATTTATAAAAATGTAATTTTTTGATGTCATGATTATTCCAGAATAAAGTTTTATAATAATATTTTCAGTTAATTTTATTACATTTCTTATTATTAATAAGAAAATATGTACTTAAAAATAAAAAATATTTTTTTCAAGCAATATTTAATTTTTCATTTTATTTCATGCATTTTTAAAATGTTGTTTTTATTTTTATTTTTTTTCATTAAAGACATTAATTTTGTTTTGGTTATCCACACTTCAGCTTGGGACTGCGGATCCATGCTGAATATGTCAGTAAAAAAACCTGCAACACACGAACAAATATGATTAATAATGTGGTCAACACAGGATAAAAGCAACTATGCAAAAAATGAGTTACGGGTTAAGCTAAACTTAATAAAAAAAAACGTATTTTGAAACAAACCTGGAATACACAAAATTACCCTGCCACCAATTAATCCCTTAGCATATTAACCCTAGTTTACTCGTTCACGTTTGACATGTTGCAGAGTAATTATAATTATATTCGTCGCTGTGTAAGTCCAGAAGCTAGCACCAACACAGACAGTACTTTTCCTTGGGCAATGCTATTAGTTGCTGCTGACTCACCAACTGTTTTAATAATGGGTTGTTTCTAGTGCCATGGATATACTGAATCTCTTTCAATAGGTCCCAAAGTTACACTTGTAATAAAAATTCGTAAGTACGTTTCACACCACAAATTTAATATTTTGCGAGATATTCATGTGCATATTAAACGGTTAACCATATAGCAGTTTTGTGTACAATAAAAATTCCAAAATTTTGCTATCTCAAAACATATTTAAAGGTATGAAATAATACTGTTTAACAATTAGGTGAATTTTTTTTAAATATGCAATAAATAAATATAATGTTGTAGCATATGGCATTTATTTTAAGCTATGGGCAAATTATTTATTTATGAATAAGTAAATTTTTTTATACTAACACATTACTTGGAATTTTATTGTCAGTGAGTGTACTAATGAACCGTTGTGAGCACACGACGGAGTTTCGCACCAGAAGAAGAGAAGGAAGACTGCAATATATTGCCTAACAACGATTGGCTGCGTTGCTAGGGACTTCCGCGAATCGAACGATTTTACTTGTACAAAAGGCGTCTCACTGACGTCCTGACACGGAAGTACATTCACCTGGACACAAGTTAACCGCATAATGTAAAAAAATTATATTATATAAAATCACACCCAAAATATTTATCGCGTAGCGTAAAGATGCAGAGGTTTCCTTGCGGACCTACAAACGTGACCGGAAGACGACTCGAGACACGACTCCAGGAATTGACAGGACCCGTGACTGTGCCCAGCGGTAACCTGTAAAAGATCAACTGTGCGTCGAAACATTTTCCGCGAACAATTACATAACTTTTAATTATCTTTAAGGCGCTAGTACTTACTTTCAAAAGAATTTGCAAAACGTGGCAAAATAGCAGTCGGTGCTGAAATGCTCCGCTGCTCGTTGACATGCCAAGCGTGAACCTTTGGTAAGGGGGCTTTACGCACAGGTTACCAATCACTGCACAAAATAACATAAACGTTGTTAATAGCTTCGCATTTTAAAAAGTACACAACAAAAAAAAATTATACAGCTATTACTTAATTTGAAATACCAATCTGCAATAAAAAAATTATTGAGCCGGTTGACAAGATTAATTTAACCAATTCAAAAAAGTTTACTTCAGCAAATAACATACCTTCGCGAGTAGATGCAAAATGGAAGGCGACTGTGATTCCTTAAACTCTATCACTAAGCGCAAAATGACAATGATGCAGATGGTTTCTCGGATATGCTGACGGGAAGCACTGATATCGGACTGAGAGATATCATAATTTTTATTTTTCTAGCCTACTCTAAAACTAAGTGTTGTGTGTGAGCCCGCGGTAGGGACAGGAGTTTATTGCGTCTCAGGGCTAAGCTCCACACGCTTACAAGGGAAGGAAATCATGCAAGGAGGCATGCAAGGAGGCATGCAAGGAGGCAGCAAGGGATCGGGCTGCCATGGCCTCGGCGATGACGACCTCCCTGAGTGTACTTATAGGTAAACTCCTATACTAAAGAAGAGAAAGGGAAAAACCGGCATAAACACTGTAAATGCCCTTTCGACAGGAAGGAATTAAAAATCGTTGCATGCATTAACAGAAAATGCTACAGGAGACATATAGGTGGAAACCATGCTCTTTATTAGTTGGTGGAAAAAATACCAGCAGAGGTGGCGAAACTATGCCGCGGGGGAAGAGGGGTTGCGAGAGAGAGCTGGGGTCTTCTGGGGATAAAAACCTGTCAGTTAGGATTACCTTCGTAGAACTGTGGGACTGATGACAGTCCCCTGTTCACAAGGAAAACCACTGGCACTGCCATTCAAAATTCTTGTGTACTTCCTCGAAGCAGAGAGAATAAAAAGTTGGGCTATTTAATAGTCGTTACTCAGATCTCGTTATTCAGCCCCCATCTTGAGAATGTACCTACAAGTGATAGTCTTGAGATGAATTTCTACTCTTAGGACTCGTGTAAATTAAGAATCACTTCTCGCGATGTACTTAGTTGATATTATTTTTATGCTTCATTGCTCAACTGGTATTAAATTTTGTTACTTTTTATATTGCCTCGAAAATGTATATTTGAAGTAAAAATTAAAACTTTTTTTTGTTGTCTAAATGTGCTTCTATGACGCTACAATCCAATGGTTTTTGTGTTTATGAACATTTCTTTGTTATTTATTGTGCTAAACAACACATTTACAATAAAAAAATACAAAAATGTAAAATGCAGATATTGCTGAAAATTAATATCATCAACTCAATGAAGTTTGTACAAATGGCTTAGTAAGAATGATGCATGAATAATAAACCAAGATGTATTTCACAGAAATGTTATTTTTTATGCAGACGGAATCATACCTTCATCTTAAATACAATCAGTTTTTTTTTACAGAAAATCGATTCTCAACGACGACGTGCGAAACTGCTTGCCAAGAATAAAACAGAGGGTTGCAAAGTGCTTCCATGAAACCTGTCTTGGAAAATTGTTTTTCTGCTTCTTGGCAATTTTCTCTGACTTCGGAAAGACAATTTGTAAATAATATTAGTAAAAAAATACGGACATCCCTCTTTCTTTGTGACATTCTCTAGTATCACTGTAGTTAACGTATACAAGATGATTCTAAAATCATGGGAAAAACATTAAGGGGTGGTAGAGCTCACTTAAACAAACAATTATTGTATGGGAATATATGGGCGGAAGTGACGCGTTGATGCACACATAACACATGAAATTCAACATATTGTTTATTTACAACTTCGCTGCTAAATGCCTTTTTAAAGCAATGTTTATAATAATTGCTCAAAATTGCTACCACCGACAGTAATACAAGCTTGGTAACGTCGGTGGAGTGATTGGCGAACAGATTTAAATACGCCGGGTATTTCACGCACTCGTGCAGCCGCACAGGATAGTCGAGCGACGAGGTCTCCAATGGAATCAACTGAGTCTCGTAAATGAGGGCTTTCAAATACCCCCATAGGAAAACATCGCGACTCGATAAATCTGGCGATCGTGGTGGCCATCGTACTGACCCACAACGCACATTTCAACGCGTCACCCCCGCCCATATATTCCTATACAGTAATTGTTTGTTTTAGTGAGCTCTTCCACCCCTCAATGTTTGTCCCGTGATTATAGAATCAACCTGTATAAATAGTTTTCCACTGTAATGTAAGTAAGCACTTCTGGTATTAACATTTCAAAATTCACTGCTCGTGAAAACATGTATGCTACAGTAAACACTCGCATCACAGAGTAAATAAGTACACAGATACGAAATCGCGGGCGTGCCCATTCTCTGATTGGCTGCGCAAATCCCTGAGAACGGTTCCCGTGTCTGATTGGCTACCGCTTATCGCGGAAAGTTCCTTACTGGCTGAGCTTCTGGTTGGCAAGTGAATTANCTGACGGGAAGCACTGATATCGGACTGAGAGATATCATAATTTTTATTTTTCTAGCCTACTCTAAAACTAAGTGTCGTGTGTGAGCCCGCGGTAGGGACAGGAGTTTATTGCGTCTCAGGGCTAAGCTCCACACGCTTACAAGGGAAGGAAATCATGCAAGGAGGCATGCAAGGAGGCATGCATCGCGGCAGCAAGGGATCGGGCTGCCATGGCCTCGGCGATGACGACCTCCCTGAGTGTACTTATAGGTAAACTCCTATACTAAAGAAGAGAAAGGGAAAAACCGGCATAAACACTGTAAATGCNTCCCTGAGTGTACTTATAGGTAAACTCCTATACTAAAGAAGAGAAAGGGAAAAACCGGCATAAACACTGTAAATGCCCTTTCGACAGGAAGGAATTAAAAATCGTTGCATGCATTAACAGAAAATGCTACAGGAGACATATAGGTGGAAACCATGCTCTTTATTAGTTGGTGGAAAAAATACCAGCAGAGGTGGCGAAACTATGCCGGNGAGACATATAGGTGGAAACCATGCTCTTTATTAGTTGGTGGAAAAAATACCAGCAGAGGTGGCGAAACTATGCCGGGGGGGAAGAGGGGTTGCGAGAGAGAGCTGGGGTCTTCTGGGGATAAAAACCTGTCAGTTAGGATTACCTTCGTAGAACTGTGGGACTGATGACAGTCCCCTGTTCACAAGGAAAACCACTGCTACTCTGGCACTGCCATTCAAAATTCTTGTGTACTTCCTCGAAGCAGAGAGAATAAAAAGTTGGGCTATTTAATAGTCGTTACTCAGATCTCGTTATTCAGACCCCATCTTGAGAATGTACCTACAAGTGATAGTCTTGAGATGAATTTCTACTCTTAGGACTCGTGTAAATTAAGAATCACTTCTCGCGATGTACTTAGTTGATATTATTTTTATGCTTCATTGCTCAACTGGTATTAAATTTTTTTACTTTTTGTATAGCCTCGAAAATGTATATTTGAAGTAAAAATTAAAACTTTTTTTTGTTGTCTAAATGTGCTTCTATGACGCTACAATCCAATGGTTTTTGCGTTTATGAACATTTCTTTCTTATTTATTGTGCTAAAAAACACATTTAAAATTAAAAAATACATAACTGTAAAATGCGGATATTGCTGAAAATTAATATAATCAACTCAATAAAGTTTGTACAAATGGCTTGGTAAGAATGATGCATGAATAACAAACCAAGATGTATTTCACAGAAATTTTATTATTTATGAAGACGGAATCATACCTTCATCTTAAATACAATCAGTTTTTTTTTACAGAAAATCGATTCTCAACGACGACGTGCGAAACTGCTTGCCAAGAATAAAACAGAGGGTTGCAAAGTGCTTCCATGAAACCTGTCTTGGAAAATTGTTTTTCTGCTTCTTGACAATTTTCTCTGACTTCGGAAAGACAATTTGTAAATAATATTAGTAAAAAAATACGGACATCCCTCTTTCTTTGTGACGTTCTCTAGTATCACTGTAGTTAACGTATACAAGATGATTCTAAAATCATGGGAAAAACATTAAGGGGTGGTAGAGCTCACTTAAACAAACAATTATTGTATGGGAATATATGGGCGGAAGTGACGCGTTGATGCACACATAACACATGAAATTCAACATATTGTTTATTTACAACTTCGCTGCTAAATGCCTTTTTAAAGCAATGTTTATAATAATTGCTCAAAATTGCTACCACCGACAGTAATACAAGCTTGGTAACGTCGGTGGAGTGATTGGCGAACAGATTTAAATACGCCTGGTATTTCACGCACTCGTGCAGCCGCACAGGATAGTCGAGCGACGAGGTCTCCAATGGAATCAACTGAGTCTCGTAAATGAGGGCTTTCAAATACCCCCATAGGAAAACATCGCGACTCGATAAATCTGGCGATCGTGGTGGCCATCGGACTGACCCACAACGCACATTTCAACGCGTCACCCCCGCCCATATATTCCTGTACAGTAATTGTTTGTTTTAGTGAGCTCTTCCACCCCTCAATGTTTGACCCGTGATTATAGAATCAACCTGTATAAATAGTTTTCCACTGTAATGTAAGTAAGCACTTCTGGTATCAACATTTCAAAATTCACTGCTCGTGAAAACATGTATGCTACAGTAAACACTCGCATCACAGAGCCAATAAGTACACAGAGACGAAATCGCGTGGCGTGCCCGTTCTCTGATTGGCTGCGCAAATCCCTGAGAACAGTTCCCGTGTCTGATTGGCTACCGCTTATCGCGGAAAGTTCCTTACTGGCTGAGCTTCTGGTTGGCAAGTGAATTACCAAGCACTGATTGGAGAAAGGCTCTCCGTAATGATGCTGGCTAGTGGTGCCACATTGCTGGCTCGTGCAGTTGGAGTTCGCGGAATAACCCGAATATTTCACCTCTGTGTTCTTAAGTACTGTAGGATCTTAAGTTAAGGAGAACCTCGTTAAGTCGGCCCCCTTTTAACCCTTTCAGTCCCACTTTAAGTTACGTTTACAGGCGTTGAAAACAAAAGATTTTTATGATGCATGCTGTGTTTACGTCATCACAACACTTGTCTCGTAGTCACAGCCAATAAGCTGTAGGCTATATGTCCGGCTTCAGTTATATGAACCAATTATGACTTAGACCAATAAGACGGTTTGCGAATCATTTGCCCACAGGTAATATCATTTGTCAGTAAGTTTTGCGGTGTGCAGTACAAACCAAAAATTACCTACACGCGCGTAATATACACAATTGTGTATACTGGATCCGAATGGGTTAACTCGGATCACTGGATAACCCAAACCGATTTAACGGAACAAATAAAAAAATAATGCAAATATAAAGATAAAGAGCCTTTATACAATGATCATTATAATCTAAAATTTACAAACAAATTTTTTTTATAAAATGAAAACTTTTTTCCAGCGAGAATTACAAACATAGTTATTATTTTTATTGACGCACACAGTCGCACTGTACTGTATAACGAGCGAGTGTTACCTAGGACTGTACATATTAACTTGATATAAAGGACACGATAACGTGGGAAAAACATCCCGGGTTTTTGTTATTCCGGATCCGCTCCGGTCCCAATTGATCCGTCTTAACGTGATTCTGCTTTATTCTGTACTGGTGTGCTGGCTCATAGTTAAGATGACAGCGAATTGACAGAAATAGAGTCTGTTCATGGTAAAGTAAGCAGTTTTGAGGACCTAGTTGTATTTTCTTTCAGCCACTTTTTAATTCTTTAACAATTTTTTTAAAATAAACAATGCCATGTAAGTAATAAACACAGTGTGTATATTCCACCACATTTGGAAGTAAACGTCTAAGGCTAAAATAAAAAGTATTTTTTGATAATTATTATAAATGAGAGGACTTTGAAAATCGCGCATTTTACCGTGAATAACCTATATTTATATAACTCGCTGATGCATAGCAAATATAATGATTACATTTATGGCCTCTGAATTTCATGTTTATTAATTTAAACACATCACTGTACGGATCTGATTATTAGCAACACATTTCAATTCCGAACAGAGGGCGCAGTAGTGAAGTAGGCAGACTTGTCGCGTCCCACCTAGGCAAACCGGGTTCAACTCCCGGCGGGGGTCGCACCCGGATTTTCCAATTTGGGAATCGTGCTGGACGACACCGGTGCAGCTCGTCGCTGGGTTTTCTCGGAGATCTTCCGCTTTCCCCACCTTTGCATTCCGGTGCTGCCCCATATTCACCTCGCTTCACCCTCATCGGGTTTAAAGACCTCGATCCTAAGAGTCGCCCAAATCTCTCCCCTCCACTCATTTCCTAACAATTCCACCCGGTGCATAAATAAATTTATCAGGCCTACGGCGCTTCATTTTACACACGACAGGATAAAAAGTGAAAATAAATGTGTATCCTAAGCAATGCTTTTATAAATTGCCTAATTAACCGTAAACAACCTATACCGACCAGTATATGGGGGGGGGGNTAGACATAAAAGCCAAAGCATTTCATGAATGCAAATAATGTTTTGTGCTGTATACGAAACTCCAAAAAGTTATATTTCTTTTTAATGCACTGGGGTCTTTTGTGTCTGTGATCGGGAAGAGGTAAATTTTGTCGTCAACTACGTACAAAAATAATGTTTATATAATCCTTTCACGGTTACTTCACCTTTTCTGAAGCCTTGCTTAGGTTCTACTTCCAGGATATTTCCCCGCTACATTGAAACTAAGCTTAACTGTGTCTAGAAAATTACACCAAAGGACAACGCACTGAATTCGTGCGCACTCAGTTGTAATAATATTTTGAATTAGAACAAGTTCTTACTAGATGCTACCATCACATATGCTTTCTCATTGTTTTTATTCATATTTATTATAAACGGAATATTATAATTTATAAATAAAATATATGCAAAGCTTCAATATAATGAAAAATTAGAAACATTTATGTTAACAATAATACAAAACGCCTGCGATAAATAATATATTTAGGCAATATCTAAACTGGTCTTACATAGGTTGATTTTTCAAAGGTTCGATTCAAAAGTGCGAAGCAGCCGTGAGTTGACTATAGTGTAAAATGCGATATGCAGTCAACTATGGCTGTGGCCTGTGTGGCACACCGCCGTCAACGGGATCCTTGTTTTGCTTAATGACATTACCGACCGTCCATATTAACGAATACGGCAAAGCGAGCAGTCAGTTATAGTGTGGGGTCGCTGTAGCAATCCCTAAAAGTCTGTGGTTCCGAGTGCCTGTTGTAACATCCTTAGTCGTCGACAGACGCAAACCCGAGAGCTTGCTTCGCATCTAGGAGCTCTTGTCTCGGATTGTAAACTCACAGATGCTCTTCGTAATGCAGACGTAATGAGTCACACTTTACAGAGCTAATGTGCCAAATTGTCGCCGAGAGATGAAGCAATCTGGTCACCTACTTTGTTTATTGCCCACTTGACTTTTATCTAAGAGACCTGTTAGTCTGTCATGCCCTGTGCGAGCCACGTACGAGTGTCATTCACGGTTATATCAGCGAGTCACTGTTTCCATCGGTTTTCAGTGATGTCGACTATAATGAATGTATTTTATTCTACTTACTGTGTATTTTCAGTTTCGAGACCATCTAATTATTTTAGCTCGTATCAACACACTGGGAAAAAAATATTTTTGGCAGTCAAAAAAGGTTTTGTTGATATTCACGTTGTCAAAATTGTTGTGGTGACCACAAAATTATTAACTTACTACCACTTAACTTTTGTCGCCTCTAAATATTATTTTGTTGTGATTACAAAAAAAGTTTGTCACAATGAATTCCCTATAAAATATGTTTCGCTGTGTGTAAATGTATGTGGATTAGATTACTATTTGTGTAATTATATTGAAAAACCGTTTGAGCAGCAAATAATTATGTTACATTCTCATCGTCTTTCAGAGTAAAGTTAACATATTAAATATTCCTGTCGGTAGTTCAAAGCTGCCAAGCATAGAAAAAGCAATTATGCAGTTGTTCACGCATAAAATACTTTCATAACTGGACATAGCACAAAAAGTTTCATTTCCATCGACTGTTCCGCTAACGATTCAGATTTTGAGACGAGAAGACTGTGGCCATCCTTGCAGAAAGAAAAGGGTTTATGTCTAATGAAGGGTCATTAAATTGTGGGATTTCCGATTAAACTGTAAAGCGGACAGTTAATTAGAAATAAGTAAAAAAAAAAACTGCAGAATCTGCCTTTGGCACTCGCTCCTCGGAGCTATGTAAAATTGTCAACAGATACATACAGTTACCGTACACACATAGCCAACTTTTGGTTTGAAAATAATGACAATCAAGGGAAATACAGTTGTATTTATTTCGCTATTTATTTCGTTATTGAGAAGCACGTGTGTTTTCCGGGTGCCTTTGACATCTACATGCAATATAAAAGATAATTTTGTAATATTCCTATAAACGGCAATGGGATTTTTAAAATTAATGTTTAGTGTGCAAAAATATTTTAGACTGTTTTTAACGACATTTTTAAATCTCTACGATGTTAACAAATACGCAATTTGTCTGCATGGCAGCAAATAGCATGTGTACAGAGTACGAGTTTTACTAGACTCTACCAAACATACTCTTTGATAATGAAAGATAGTAATTTAGGTACGTTGACGAAGTGAAAACACAAGGAGATATTAATTAATTAAATTAAAACATGGGGTATTTTAAGCAATAGGCAGTCATAAGGAATGCTATTTTACACGCTTTTATTTTACCAGGACTTGTTCCATACAAAACCTCTATGACAAAGTCCTGCCCCGCACTGAAGTTTCTTAATTTACAGTGTAAGTAAAAGCTGCGCAGTAATGCATCAACCTGGCGAAACAATCGCTCACAAATTTGGCACAATCATTTGTTTATTTATTGTAGTTAACAAATATTCTCCAGGAACCTGTAGACCTCTGTTTAATTTATATCCCACAGTCACTTAATATTCGTATTTTTATTTTTTTGTAAATGTTCAGATGACGTGTATTCGAGGCATCAGGAATTAAACTTGAAATAATGCCAGCGAAAATCGCACTTCCATATGTTAGCGTCTCTTGTCGCCCGTGACTAACGCTCCCCTTGGAAACAGGCAGGATGGCCAAGCATGGTCACAGAACAGATATATACGCAGAGACGAAATTGTGTGATGGTTCCTTTGACGTAGGCATACCCTCTCTCTCATTAGCTGTGTGAGGCACTGGAAACGGACCTGGTGTCTGTTTGGCTACCGCAAACTGTGGTAGGTTCCCCACTGGCTGGTGTCTGCCGGTTGGCCACTGAGTCGTCAGGCGCTGATTGGTGAACAACGTCCGATACGTTGTCGATCAGTGACGCCATTTTGCTGGCGCGTCTGACTGGAATTCTCGGAATAAGCGATAATCTCACCTCTGTATACTTAACTGCTGCTGGAAGGGTGTTGGAAGGGAAAAGGGGTGGGTTGCTCAACTAATTATGGGATGCATTACACCTCACCTGGCATTTGTTGACTGCAGAGTTGACATCAGGAAATTTTGCGAGTTCGTTTGACGGTTAAGCTGAACTCGATAATTTTATGTTACACAATTGGCGAGGATACAAAAGTGAAATGGCATGGAGAGTAATTTGATGTAGGCGTACCCATTCTCTTACTGGCTGCACGATTCAGTGGGACAGGCTTAGTTCCCAATTGGCTACTGCGAATGGCAGAAGATCCCTTACTGGCTGAGTTATCACCTCGCAAGTGAAACCAGACGCTTATTTCCGAACGTCATTCTGACATGTCGCTGACTAGTGACACCATTTTTCTGGTGAGTGCAGCTGGGGTTCGCTGTAGTCTTAAGTATTCTATGAATCTGTATAAACTCCAGGCTCCGTAATTTGTTGATTGGCCGGTGTCCTTTATGATGAGCACTTTAATGTGTGTGTGTGTGTGTTTGGGCGTGATTCTCTTGGTCTCTTTTTACGAGAGTGTTACTGGTCCGCAGTTCTGAAGGGAGTGTCAGGAAACAAGTGACCCACTCACAAAATACCAAGAAAGTGCAAGTGTTTAAAATCTAACATGGCACCACTTGATTTCGCTAAATTTCTTGGACCTCTATTGCATATTCGAAGCCTGTTTCGGTGCATTATGAATCCAGATGCTACCATTTCTTATTTTGTCTTATGTGCGGAATAGTGTAGAAGACTACGGAAATTAATTGAGATACTACATACTACACACATTAGAACTCGTGGACGAAGGAGGCGAGACGCCTCCATCTTCAACTTCGTCAGAGACAACGCTGAGGTCTAATGGTTTTTTTCTGTGGAGGAGAATTTATTCACTCATCGAAAAACCGAACCTTTTCACACATTGCTTCATGACGTGGCTCACGACATTCTTTGAGACAATTTTTGTAGCTCGCATTTTAGTTCGTGACAAGGTCCATTGCATACTTTGAGGAATGTTTCGTAGCTTTCTACATGTTTCACAGCATTGTTTACACCGTAATTTTAGGGATGTTGAACAACTCATTTATTGGTTTGCCACGTGGCCCGTGATGCGATTCTCATAATTCCCGATACTCAATACACGAATCGCTGCATGATCGCAGTGGGTGAGACGTTTTACGAAGTTTTGTATGAAGAGGTTAGGAATCAGATTAGTATTACACTACTTGTTTCGAGATTGGTTGTCGTCGTCTGTTGGTATGGGTCATTGGTCATAAAGGTTGGTCTTGTTCATTGTTCAAGACAGTTTGGCAGGACTTGGTCTCATAAGGAGTCCGTTCTGGGTGTTGTCATTCTCGGGTGGATTCAGTCCCAGGTGAAGTCACTCTCGCGTGAAGCCAGTCTCGGTTGGAGCCAGTCTTGGGTGAAGCCAGTATTGTGTGGAGTCATTCTTGGGAGGAGTCGTTCTTGTTAGAAGTCATTCTTGAGAGGAGAAAATCNTGAAGCCAGTATTGTGTGGAGTCATTCTTGGGAGGAGTCGTTCTTGTTAGAAGTCATTCTTGAGAGGAGAAAATCGTGAGAGGAGACAATCTTGGCTGGAGTCAGTTTTGGGCAGAGACAATCTTGGATGGAGTCAAACTTGGGTGTAGTCAATATCTGGGGTGGAGTGAGTCTTGTGTTTATTCAGTCTTGAGTGAAGTCAGTCTTCGGTGGAATCAGTCTCGGATGGAGTCAGTCTTGGTTGGGGTCAGTAGTTGGCCCGTATGGTTATCGGTATATTTTGATTGTCTGGTTGGTTAGCCTAGATGGATGCTATGGTTGCCTGGTATGGCCAGCTAGTAATGGCGATTCTATATAGTTGGTCGGTCTGGTCGAGTGGTAAGTCTGGCCAGCTGGTATGGCCCTTTGGTTTGGCCAGCTGTGGGTGACATGCTTTGAGATGTTTTCCATTGATTTGCGAAGTTTTTCAGAGATTTGCGAATGTTTGCTTAGAATCTGCGAAGATTTTGTGAGATATAGCAAATACTTGCAATGATTTTTCACTAAAGTTTAGCAATGATATTCGTACTAGGCTACTTGTTCCGACACTGGTCGAATTCTTATGTTGGCATATAAAGGTGGTATGACTGGTTGTTCTGACCAGTAGGACTTGTCCCTTGTACTAGTTAGTTTGGCAGGAATTGGTCTCGGCAGGAGCCAGTCTTGTGTGTGTTCAGTCTTGGGTGAAGCCAGTTGTTGGCTAGTATGGTTGGTCAATTAGGTTGGCCGGTCTTGTTGGTTGGCATGGTCAATTGGTGTGGTCTTTAGTGTGGACATTTGGTATGACCTTCTTGTAGTGGGCAATCTGTATTACTGGCCAAAAGATTGCTGGAAACGAAATAAAGATAAAGAAAGAAAAAGCAAAAAACCAGAACAGTACAAAAGAAAGTAGAAGAAACATAACTCTGTTAAGATTATTGACAAAAAAAAAAAAAGGGACGAACTACATATAGCTCTGAATGTTCCAGGAAATATAAGATGTGGCGATTGCTGAAATTGTTTCTTGAGGTGTAAATTAATATAACAATGTGTAACAATGTTTTCTTATTTAATCAAGAATGAGACTTGGAATNTTGTTTCTTGAGGTGTAAATTAATATAACAATGTGTAACAATGTTTTCTTATTTAATCAAGAATGAGACTTGGAATTAAAAGTTAACTTATCTAAGCTCAGATATTGTACAATTAATTATAATATTTCTTTAATAAGTACTTCACGTGCAATTAAAGAACCATTATAATGTGCCAGGAAATGATAACGTAAAATAATTNTATTTCTTTAATAAGTACTTCACGTGCAATTAAAGAACCATTATAATGTGCCAGGAAATGATAACGTAAAATAATTTTTTTAAATCATCATATCGTGCAAAATTTCTAGAACTCGTTTAAAACTCACATCCAATTTTCTTTTTGAATTTTAAGTTCCTATATTAAGTAGACTTACAAGTTTACTACGTTATGTAAAATAATTAAAAATATATTATCAATAAGGAAGTGCTGCAGTACAATCAAGAATTGGTCTTTGCTATTTTTTTTAACGAGAAACGCGCTTAATTTGGATCCATTGTCCAGTATATAAACCTTGCAGAACAGTTATTTATTTATCTCTAAGTGTCATTGATACATTATTAAGTCTGAAGACCAAAGAGAATATAAAAGTAGATAATTCCACAAAGTAATTTTTTGTATATATTTCATTAGTATAAAAGAAGGGCCAAAAACAATATTTGGACTTAAAGGTTAAATTTTTGCATTTAAAACAAATTATTGCCCACCGACCTGCTTATTAAAAGGAAATGAACGTCCTAGACACCTGTCCAGCAGGGTGACGAAGACGAATGTGCATTACTTAATGTTCGACAATAGCACTTCACCACAAGAAAACCCAGTTTTAGATGGAGCATTTAGGTCTTGTTAGCAAAGAGTATGAATTCTTGGATAAGTGTAGGATATTCACGGTAAACTGAGCACTCTTGAAAGCCCTGCTCAGGATCTACTTTTCTCCTCATTAAGTATTATTCCGCCATATGTAAAATACACACTGCCACGGCCCTGATCACTTTATTCATGCGCAGTATAAGTGAAACCGTGGACTTGTTAGGAATGTCAATGTCTTACTAATATGCAAAGCAGTAGTCGTATGAGCATAAAATAAAATAAAACCACTAACTTTCATAATTTTACTGACAATAAATCTATGCATTACAGTATATTCGTGCCAAGTATTAACGCTTTCATTCTTACATTAATTTATAATTTCTTGCGTTAAAATTTTTTTTTTATTTCGCATGCCTAATTAAGATGACTTGTTTTGTTATCACAGCCAATTAGCTGTAGTTTTTGTTTTTGGTGATCAGTGATATGATCCAGTCACAACATAAAGCAGCGGCATTGTTTAGAAATCAGTTACCCAATGGAAATATCATTGGTCACTGAGACTCGCAGAGTAGCGATCAAATATAAGCTTCATGTGCAACATGTAGACGATTGTCTACAATGGCCTTTCATGTCCATTCAGGGTTGAGGAGTCTTATTATTAAATAGATACCAACTCAAGTGAGACACTGCATGCTACACTGAAGAACCAAAAAAAACTGATATAGGCGTGCGCATGCAAATTACAGAGGTATGGAACCAATCAGAGTAACGCGATGCGGTCGGCAGCTAGATCGGTTACCGCTGCTACAATGGCAGGTCATCAAGATTTAAGTGAGTTTGAACAGGTGTTATAGTCGGCGCACGAGATATGGGACTAAGCATATCCGAGGTAGCGATAATAAGCGACAACCCACACGTCGAGAGTTGCTACCGAGTGGCTCCAGGAACACTCTTCTGACGTTAGCTACTTCCATTGGCCACCTTAATCACTATACATGAACATTATTGAGCATATCTGGAATGCCGTGCAACGTGCTATTCAGAAGAGATCTCGACCGCCTCGCACTCCTATGGATTTGTGGACCGCCCTGCAGGATTCATGGTGTCAATTGCCTCCTGCATACCTTCAGACAGTAGTCTAGTCCATGCCACGTCATCTTGCATTTCTGCGTGCTCGCGGGGTCCTACACGATATAACACTATAATAGCAGGTATACCAGTTTTTTTGGCTATTCAGTGTAGTATGTAATGTAACATGTATGTATTTATTAGCAGTGATTTTGTTCATAGGTTTATTTCAAAACTGCTTAATATACCTCGAACAGCCTTTAGGTAACATGGTGAGTACACTGTTTAAATGTTTCTGGTAAACTTCTTTAACTGCAATGGAAGTTTTTAACCTAGACGTCGTGCGGAAATGATACCGCACTTCAAGCTGCAAACATAGGATTTTTGAGTGTCGTTACCCTACGAAGTTGTGAACTTCTGTAATAATTCGACTCTTTCGTGAGCATATGCAGGAACGCCACCATGGTCTTGTAAGAACATTATTTACAATTCTCGCTTTCTCACTGTACGTATACACTGATAAGGTAAATTCGATAATATCTTACAGTGCCGGTATGGGTCATTAGAGACCGATCAAGTCGTCCATGGCCCGGAGTAAACAACCATCTCATCCAGCGTTCGCCTGAAAGTGATTCCGGGAAACCGTGNAAGTTGTGAACTTCTGTAATAATTCGACTCTTTCGTGAGCATATGCAGGAACGCCACCATGGTCTTGTAAGAACATTATTTACAATTCTCGCTTTCTCACTGTACGTATACACTGATAAGGTAAATTCGATAATATCTTACAGTGTCGGTAGGGGTCATTAGAGACGGATCAAGTCGTCCATGGCCCGGAGTAAACAACCATCTCATCCAGCGTTCGCCTGAAAGTGATTCCGGGAAACCGTGNGATCAAGTCGTCCATGGCCCGGAGTAAACAACCATCTCATCCAGCGTTCGCCTGAAAGTGATTCCGGGAAACCGTGGGAAGCCAGATGCATAATTGCCGAGCCGGGATTCGAACCAGAAAGCGAGGTTAAATGTTTACCACTGCGCCAGTAGAGTGAACAATTAAGACAATTATCCGGGGCAGGAGGCTGCGTTGAAACTACTTTTAATGGTCGTGTTCATGATCTGCTATTCACGGTAAAGTGAGCACAGTTTAAGGCGCTACTAAACTTTTCCTTTCAGCCAATTTCTATCCCTCAGCAACTTATTTGTATAATCATAGCGATGCGACTTTTAAATACCACTCTCAAACTTTAACGTCTGAGGCAGTAATAAAACATATTTATTAGTGGGTAATGCCTTTGGGGAGTGCCTTAAAAATGCTGGAAACCGCGGCTGCTGAGCGGTTTGGCAGCTCACCCCCCACCCAGGCGAACCGGGTTCAAACCCTGGCCAAGTCACTCCCGTATTTTTTACAAGTGGGAATCGTGCCGGACATTGCCGCTGGTCGGATGGTTTTTCTCGGGGATATCCCGTTTCCCCACGCCCTTGCATTCCAGCTCTATTCCATTCCCAGCTCATTTCACCCTCGTCGGCTCTCCAAGACCTCCTTGTTGAGAGTCGCCCGAAACTCTCAACTCAACTCAACATACAGAATGCTGACATTACCGTGAGAAGCTTATATCTGAAGACGGTACTTTTTTACAGCTTATGGAAGTTTCTTTTTGTTTCCACCGAGAATTCAGGTTATTTCTGCCTCGCGAGTTGAAATGCCGTTCACGTGTTTTGTAGGCGGGTATGTAATGCCAGTCTGGTGTGTACGGCTTGCACTTCCCAGTGAGTTGGACCGGAAAAAAAATTCTGAGCTTCGCACTGCGGCGGCTGCCGAAACGAAATCTAAACTTAACATCTTAATGTGATTTTTTTTTTCTTGTTGCGGCGTCGTGTGGCTTGTGCGGAGCTCGTTTTCAGCACATGAGCCGTCTACACGCCCAACTGAAATTAAATTCTGCCTTTGAGAAAATATTTTCTGCATGTCTTATTCCACAGTCCGTGACCAAACCGTTTCTAAACTCACGAGAAGTAAATTAATTTGATGGAGTTAAAAGTCCACGTTGAGGGATGAACGCGACGCAGATGAAATTCTTTTCTGGAGATGTTTGATGAAAATAAAACGGATGAAAATTTTTCTGTGATGTTACAAAAACACGCATCGCATTTGAGTAATTTAGGAAGTGGGCTGTGTTACGACGTTTAATTACTGGTGAAACGTTTTTTTATCGAAGAACGTGTTTGACAAAAAAATNAGGAAGTGGGCTGTGTTACGACGTTTAATTACTGGTGAAACGTTTTTTTATCGAAGAACGTGTTTGACAAAAAAATACTAGCTAATAATAACATAACACATAATCTAGAGAGACTCTAAATACATAGAAAGCTAAATCTGTTAAAAATTCTATAAATATAACTAAAGGTATGGTGAATTAAAAACAAATTGTTTAAACTTTAAAATATAATTTTTCATTTTTAAATTCATTAAAAATAGAAAATAAAATTTAAAACCAGATATATTTTTACTATCAAGAATAAGTAAATCGTAATTAATTTAAAGGAACCCGTCATAATATTAAAGTGAACTGNAGGAAGTGGGCTGTGTTACGACGTTTAATTACTGGTGAAACGTTTTTTTATCGAAGAACGTGTTTGACAAAAAAAATACTAGCTAATAATAACATAACACATAATCTAGAGAGACTCTAAATACATAGAAAGCTAAATCTGTTAAAAATTCCATAAATATAACTAAAGGTATGGTGAATTAAAAACAAATTGTTTAAACTTTAAAATATAATTTTTCATTTTTAAATTCATTAAAAATAGAAAATAAAATTTAAAACAAGATATATTTTTACTATCAAGAATAAGTAAATCGTAATTAATTTAAAGGAACCCGTCATAATATTAAAGTGAACTGNAGATATATTTTTACTATCAAGAATAAGTAAATCGTAATTAATTTAAAGGAACCCGTCATAATATTAAAGTGAACTGTGCATTATTGGTAAATTATTTTCTTTCATACACTATAAGTTGCAGTTCGTGGTAGGACAGTCTTATTATGATGGTAGTGAATACTGTGAAATATTGCGGCTATAAATAATGACATAGAAAAATAAATAGAAAATTATTCTGAATTTTATTTTGCGTATGATAATTTAAAATTAGTTTTTAAGTGGCTGACATTTTGGCTCACAGACAGACAGCAGTTAAACAATGGTACAGAATAATTTCTATTTATACATGATTGTTGGTATTATTAAGTTTAATTAACGAAATATCTAAGACATTCAGTTTTCACATTCTATCTAGCCGGTTTATTATGGTGTGCTGTTTTCATGTTATATATACACTGAAGAGCCAAAACTGGTACACCTGCCTAATATCGTGTAGGGCCCCCCGNTGTGCTGTTTTCATGTTATATATACACTGAAGAGCCAAAACTGGTACACCTGCCTAATATCGTGTAGGGCCCCCCGAGCACGCAGAAGTACCGTAATACGACGTGGCATGGACTCGACTAATGTCTGAAGGTATGCAGGAGGCAATTCACACCATGAATCCTGCAGGGCAGTCCACAAATACAATCTTCGCCAATTTGAGAAAGGGCTGCACGTTTGTCACGTTTAATGATTCTCGCTAGTCGTCGTTTGTCCCGTTCTTTCACGATCTTTTTTTGGCCGCAGCGATGTCGAAGACGTGATGTTTTACCGGATTTCCGGATATTCACGGTACACTCATGAAATGGTCGCACGCGAACATCAAAATGTTATCGCTACCTTGGAGATGCTATGTCCCATCTCTCGTGCGGCGACTATAACACTACGTTCAAACTCACTTAAATCTTAATAACCTGCGATTGTAGCAGCAGTAACCGATCTAGCTGCCGACCGTATCGCGTTACTCTGATTGGTTCCATACCTCTGTTATTTGCNCAGTAACCGATCTAGCTGCCGACCGTATCGCGTTACTCTGATTGGTTCCATACCTCTGTTATTTGCATACGTACGTCTATACCAGTTTTTTTTTTTACTCTTCAGTGTATATACTATTATATAGCATTGTGTGTTACACTCTTGTCGGGAAATATATATTTCACAACAGAAATAGCCTTTATCTTCAGAAATTCGTCGTATTTCAGTGCTTGTACCTATAATATGATTTGTAAGGATACATATAATTATTTCAAAGCTAGCTCTCTGCGATTAATTTATGTCACCTTCCTTTCATATCATCACTGATAATGTAATCTATTGGACATCGTTGCTGTAGAGTAACTTGAGAAGTTGACGTTCACAAGTATTCATAAAGACTAAACGTGAATTTCGTAGGAAAAATTAGAATAATATGTTCGTCACTAAAAACTTAGTTGAACATATGGGCACTTTAAATGGCCCAAGGCATTCACATGTTAATAGCAGTTTGTATTTTTAAGATAATTAAACTACTAATTTATTAAAGATATCGCAGGAAACGTTTAAAAATTAACATTGATTTTTTGTAATAGGCAATCAAATAATGATTTTCGATAATTTTAATATTTTTTGAGCTNGTTTAAAAATTAACATTGATTTTTTGTAATAGGCAATCAAATAATGATTTTCGATAATTTTAATATTTTTTGAGCTGATGAAATTGTTTTAAAAAATGCTTTAAATTTGCCACTAATAAATTGCATTATTTTTCATGACGAGAGAGTACTCGCGGTTATCTAATAACATAGCATTAATCGGTGTCTCATATTTAACAAAAGGAGTCGGTGTGTGTTTTTACTACAAACATCACCGTTTTCGAGAAATTCATGCTCTTATATTATGTAGAAATGCAAGTACAAGATTAAATTGTCTTTGAGATGATATTGTGTGACGTCACAAGCCGCAAATTTTACACGAGCCACAAGGGATTTGTGCAAGGGCTGTAATCATCTTATTAAATTTTACGGTTGTGTGTTACAGTGTGTCATACGCACATATTTTAACTAATTTTCGGGTGTGTCATTAAATGCGTTTTATTGTCCGTTTGCGGAGATTTACATACTTCTCTCTCTAAATAAACGTAATGTGATGCATATATATATTTAATCCGTAGGTTTAGTGGCAAATTTTTTACTATATTTACTTTTTTTGTATACACGCTCTCATTTTGAGCAATAAATTTTTCCGCTTCCTAAACATGTTTTTTAAAGAAAAATTAAATTAAATTAATTTCTTGGAAACTATTTCGTTTAGGACAATGTCACAAAGGGATATATGTCGTTAATTTTACAATACTATTTACAATCTGAGACTGAAAAACAAATTACGGTTTCATAATTCGAAATTTCATGCAACTTATACGATACAGCTATTTCATTGCTCGCGAATCTTAATTTAATTACACATTTTCCTGACACTAAGCGTTTCACCTTAAAGTATTTCTGCAATATTCTCAGTGAAAATTTTTTGAGATATTCTTTCTAAACCATACGTCGTCTTTTAGTACTCTTTAGACCAATAAACTTTGTAAACCATTTTTCGTAAACAACCTGCGGGGAAAAACAAAATAGTATTCAGTATATTTAATTAAGGGAGGCCAGTGGAAAGTTACTTTATTTTTTAAATATCTTATCTAGTATAGTTAAAGGTCATTAAACGGTTNATTAAGGGAGGCCAGTGGAAAGTTACTTTATTTTTTAAATATCTTATCTAGTATAGTTAAAGGTCATTAAACGGTTAAGGTCTTACCAAGTGACTGCTATTCGTAGTTCAAAGGCTTGGTGCCGACTCGGTGCAGAAGGCGCCGACTCGTGTAGCTTGCGCTACACGAGACGGCGAAGCCGTTCATCAGGGTGTTACCGGACTANGACTCGTGTAGCTTGCGCTACACGAGACGGCGAAGCCGTTCATCAGGGTGTTACCGGACTACAGACTAGGTGTAATGAAATATAAGGACGAAACAACACATGGGAAGGGGTATCGGACTAGACGAAAGGACTAAGTACAGAATATATTTGTATCGGACTAGGAAGTGGAATTATCGGACTAGACGTGGAAATTTGAAAAGGAAAGAAGGAATACGTTCACACTGTTGAGCGCCGGGAGGAACTACCCCTCCAGCCTTGTACGAAGTGGTGTACAAGTGCTTGTCGGCCCTGCCAGTGCCCTCTTTTTTGTCCGTAGACAGCGGCGAGGAGTTAGTTCCGCTAGGAAAGGAATTAACG
>NQII01006157.1:107200-125600 GCA_002778355.1 Clitarchus hookeri
AACATGTACCGCGCCTCGCCCCGCCACTCTGTCCCCGCACGCACGCCGGACCGTGCACATGTACCGATTGACGGAGTAAGGTTGCCCGCACATTACAAATACATTGTTTTATATCGTTCGCCTTATCGCTTCCGGTGGTGCGTCATCGATTTTGAGACAAATTTCGGCGCAATTTGCAGCACTTTTATTCCTTCGCGCACCATTGCTCCGACGCGAGTGATAGCTAATTCGAAAGGACTTGAAAGGGCCCTCCTTTTAATGCAATAACCACTGATCTACTCTGAAACTCGTGAAACAGCGTCATGCCGCGAAAGAAGAGCAAGGATCCGAGTCGAAATCCGCCACAAAACCGTCAACCGCCATTAGCTTCCGCAGAACGATGCCGCAGGTACAGAGAGAAGAAAAATTAAAGAGAATCGGATCAGAAGGAAAGAAGTTATGGGGCTCCCAAATACTAGCGTGCAGAACGAAAACTGCGCGCGCGCCGCTTCTCCGCAGCCGGGTCCGTCGGGAGTGCCACCAAAACGACCGAGGATGTCATAGTTTTTGAAATCGAGACGAAGCTGATGACACCACTCATAACCCCTCCTTGGTCACAATGGACCCCAACACGTGACCTTCAATGCTGTTACTTAAGCAACCAGCAGCGTCGTCGCGCTACTCTGGCGCAGACAAACAGTTCGCCAAGCTATTTCTAAACAATTCCTTCGGGATTGTGTGCGGTCTGTGCCGTCGCCTCTGGCATACTGTATTGAACAATGTGCTTCATTCATTATCCAATACCCTAACAAGACAGACATGTAATCCATGTTCGTTAGGCGCCACAAACGGCGATCTAACAAGGGCAAGTTTTTTTTACGTTAGTTTGCGTAAGGTACAGCGTGCAACGCGTTCTTCGAATCGCCGGTTGTAAGGCGTTTACGTATATCGCGTCTGTAAGTCAAATCACACCTGAACGCTGCGCTTCGCGAACTTCCGCATGTGATGCGTGCAAAACGCATCACACTATACTTCACAGCTACTTTCTGAAAAAAAAAATAAAAATAAAAATAAAGAGGTGAGAGAGGAAGGAGGGAAAGAAACTAAAAGAGATCAAATATTAAATAAAGCAAACCGAATTCGCATGACCCGGATTTGACTCGAAGCGGCGCCCTTTTATTATTGTCGCTCCAATAATGAAATTAAACTCGTTCGAACACTTTAGAAATTCAATGGGAATATGCACAGCTTGTTCCGTGTAAATTGCCCTTGTGAAATCCTGGCAATAAAACTTGTTAACTAAAAGTTTGGTAAAAACATGATGCATTTTCTGCTGTAACTTTGTCCAAGCCCGTGTCTTGTTATAATGTTCTTCCCTAGTATTTTTGCAATTTGTAAGGCATGCGTATGTTGGCAAGACGCCTTGTTTTACGAAATTTAAGAATTTTAAAATAGCAAAATATTACTTTAAATGTTTTTTGCATTAGAAAATTTAAATTTATAAATGACGCAATAAATATACTGTTTATTTGTATATTCATGCGTTCGATCAACTCGCATCTCAGAATGTTTTCTAACAGGAGTGCATCGTTTACCAAACATGAACACAACCTTACCATTTGCGTGGGGCCTGGGAACATAACCAGTGTATGTAACGTTTTTTAACTGGAAAACTATTTTTTTGCAAGATTGTATCCTAATTTATGGGAATTTGGCAACATTTTAGAGAGGCTGGAAAGCGAGTTGGATGTCCTAGTGAAAATAGCTTAGTTCCGAATTTGCCGATTCGAAACAAATTTCGCCTGTGGAACGAGACGAAATGTTATTTATTCTGACGTGTGTTGCAAAGAAGAAATTTTGGAAACGTCGCTCGTGATGTTGGAGGGTAGCGATTCAGGATTGTGATATGAGCCACGTCGCCAAGAGAGAGTAAGCGACGCTGTAGGGCGTGCAGCCAGGGCGTACAGCTTGCGAGACCCTCCTCGCTTAGTCCATTAAGGCGCCCGCCTACCTAATGAGTGAACAGCATTGCAGTGTGTCTGAAATACACGTTTTTCTCAGAAACTNTGTCGCCCACCCGGCTGGCTTCACCGCGAGACCGGAACGACCAACTTGCTCTCAGGTAGGCGGGCGTCTTAACGCAGTGTTACAGCCCCTCGCCAACCCCTGTAGCTGGAGCTTCCTCGCCCGAGGGGTAGTGACAGGAACTCCGTGGGGCTTCGAAGACTTACGGGAGACCGCGCACTCAAGCCGGGGGGATGGCGGTAATGCTTGCAGCCGGGTACACACGAACCTTCTTCCTCGAGCACCTTCTTGGGCAGGCACTCCCGACCCGTGGGGAACCCGTGTCCTGCGGATCGCTGACGAGTTTACTGAAGCCGGTTCGCAGTCTGTCCACTGAGAAGCAGCGAGGAGACACTTTCGATATGTCACACGGGAGTAGGATTCTTGTTTATTGTCTTTTAATGGTTTATTCACACTTTCCGAATGAAACCTTCTGTATCAGTTTTGTTTTAAGCTGTTAAACCCGAGGCTGTCCAAAGAACTTTATAGGAGAGGGTATGAGGTGCAGTTAAATGTGAGATCAAACATTAAATACTTACTCTACTTTTCATTCGTCAATACACACAAGGAAATACGTCTGCTGTTCAGTAGCTAAATATAATGATATTTTGTATATCGCTCGCTGCTTACAAAGCATACAAGCGCCCTAGACACTTTCTACGGCCTCAAGTCCCTTTGCACTCTCTGGTGATGGAAGTCGCCACTGAATAACTATCATAAATCTTTCTACGGCTCACTGTGAATGAAGTGTTTCCTTGTTCCCTAAATATCTCACGTATTGCAATCGTTTTGTGTATAAATAGAAGTACCTTATTTCTGGTTACATTCGTATTTTATTTGTATTAGGTCTACCAATTATAATATTTAATTTGTAAATAACATGAATATAAACAGAGATAAAATAGATTCTCTGGTAATGCCTAGTAAGAGATGGTTCTCATGCAAAATTTTGTTACTCTGATTGCCCACGAATGCGGTACGTTATCCCTTTGGTGTAATTTTCCATACTCGGTTAAGCATGAGTGGGAGGAATATCCTAGGGGTAAAACATTATCAGGGCTTCAGAATAGTTGTAAGTAACCGTGAATGGACTATTATAAATGTTTTATGAATGAAAATTAAATTTATCAAATTAAATAGGTATGCTATTAAAATATATATTTTTAAAACCGTCACAAGATAAATTATTTATTTAGACTCCTTCTATTCCAGTACTTACTGGAAGGGAGTTGTCCAAAGCAATTTACAAGACAATGCATGTTACATAAAACGTAAAATCTAAGAACGATCATTAAACCAATTTTACAAATAAAATAACCTTAGAACACACATATAACGGTTTATACCTGAAGTTATATCTCATATTTGAAAACAACATACCTGTAAGTTACAGTGTACATAATAATACAGTTAAAACTTTACAACTTCAAGAATTTAATTTAAACAAGATTATTTAAGAAGTTGTATACATTGTAAGATACATATAAATAATTCCATAAAGAAGTTCAGAGTTTCAAAGTCGTCCCTCTTTCCGTTGTTGCTAATCAGCTCTTTTTACACTCATCATGTGTTAATGCGAGGGTTGAGAAGTGGATGGTTTGTCATGCACCCTGTTAACCTCCTCTCCATTCCCCACCTTTCTTTTGGATCAGTCCCTCCCACTGAGTGCATTGGAGCGTATCCTTTCCCGAAATCCCTGTCGATAACTGCATACGTTCGAGGCAGGAGAGACACTACCAGTGAAGCACAACATGCAGAACTCAATACAAAGCAGTACGCACACTACCGAAAATGTCAGGAAATTATGAATTATGTTACACATGAAAGAAGAATGCATATATTTTCTAAGACTTTTAGATAATTTTCTAGACTTAACTAATTGGAATGTCACGTCACCATATAAGTGTTTATTTTTAATCGAAATATGTCCGTCATTTCACTTTGGATACACCAGACAGCACTTTTTTCAAACAATCCCCTCAACCTTTTTTAAATCACGAAATGCCATCGAAAATAATTACTCTAGTTGTATGTAATAATAACAACCTAGTAATAAGGATTTTAAGTAATTTTTTAACTGATTTTATGGCAATTTATTTAAACTACGAGATGAACAGTTTTTATAACTGGATTAGTTAATAAATTATTTTGAATATTTGTAAACAATATCGCTTAATGCATGGCATACAAAGTATTTTTGGTGATTATCTTTCTTAAATTTTTTTAATGTGATTTACAAAAAATCCATAATGGCAAACTTAAAAAACTGAATTTGAAGTGTACTCGTTATAAATATTATTTGTAACATTTAAATAAATAAATCCTAGAAAAATATTTTTTGGTGTTAAGAAATATACGTTTTTTTTCGTAATCAACATAAATCGTACTTATCTGACCATTTTGGTATTGTACTTACTACTTTTTAATTGATTTCTGCGTACTGCACTGTCTGGTTGGGAGCTACAATTGAAGCTTATATACTTCCACTTTAAAACATTTTGAAAAGCATGAAGGAAGTTCCCCTCCCCCTCTCATTATAGCAGTAATACGAGTGTAATGACGGTCAAGAGAAATATCCAGAAATTCTGAGGGAATTATGAGAAAATTAAAGGGAAACACGGAAATTTTAAACNTGAATATTTGTAAACAATATCGCTTAATGCATGGCATACAAAGTATTTTTGGTGATTATCTTTCTTAAATTTTTTAAATGTGACTTACAAAAAATCCATAATGGAAAAACTTAAAAAAATGAATTTGAAGTGTACTCGTTATAAATATTATTTGTGACATTTAAATAAATAAATCCTAGAAAAATATTTTTTGGTGTTAAGAAATATACGTTTTTTTTTCGTAATCAACATAAATCGTACTTATCTGACCATTTTGGTATTGTACTTACTACTTTTTAATTGATTTCTGCGTACTGCACTGTCTGGTTGGGAGCTACAATTGAAGCTTATATACTTCCACTTTAAGACATTTTGAAAAGCATGAAGGAAGTTCCCCTCCCCCTCTCATTATAGCAGTAATACGAGTGTTATGACGGTCAAGAGAAATATCCAGAAATTCTGAGGGAATTATGAGAAAATTAAAGGGAAACACGGAAATTTTAAACNATGACGGTCAAGAGAAATATCCAGAAATTCTGAGGGAATTATGAGAAAATTAAAGGGAAACACGGAAATTTTAAACATTTAACAAATTTGCTGTGGTGACGTCATCATGTTGGTGGCGCAGTCCAATATGGCGGACGAGTACTTATTATATCCCTGATAAGTATGCTCCAGTACAGGTAATTGACTTGCATAAAGTAATGTTGACAACGAAATGGGAAGAAAATTTGTTATGTTTCAACTTCTATTTATAAGCCTCTTGTTTAATTTAATGGATCATGAGTAGTTTCATTTTATTTTGTACGTAGTAGGCAGATAATTGGCTTAACCGTAAGGTGTTTGTATTTATTAATTCCTGGCGACTCCTGAATGAAAAATTGATATGGTTTATTAGGAATATGGCAATGTTAACTTGTACACAAGAAGCACGAATGCGCAATGAGCACGATGAAGAAAAAAAATAAGTTCGGGTTTAAAAAGTGCTAAATTAACCTAAATAAAACTATAACAACCAACATGAAAGCACTTGGCAACTAGAAAACTCAACGGTAATTCGCCTAAATTTGGTACGCCATTTATTAAGCAAGTTTCACACAAGAAAGTATTGAATTACAAACATAATAATTTCTAATAACGTTTTTAACGTTTATCCTCTAACAAAATTTTTAACCATGACACACTTTTTTTTTATTTGAGAACTTTACCAGTTTCATATTTTCGTTTACGTGGAAAATATTAAATTTCTCTTGCTTACCGTGGAGATGTTAGTATGTAGTTATCAAATACTACTTGGAAATAAAAATGTAAAGTTTATTTTCTGCGTTTTTTAAACCCACTAAAAACTTCACAAATTTTAATTTATTTTAAAATAATTCGAGACGATCTTGAAAATATCAGTGTGAAAAGAAGTTAAAACAACTGCATTATTCTTTCTTATAAAAACTTTTTTTTATGAAAAATTTTCAAATTACACATTTCATGTAGACATATAATTTCCATGCACTATCTTAGTTCTTAATTTTTATTAATGTTTTAGTCAAACAAACTATGACACACATAAGGTGTTTTATATCACTCTTCTCCGCTGAGTTATGGCCTTAAATGGACATTTCTTCCAGGAAGGATGTCCCTAAATGGTGCTCTTCAGAACATGAAGTTAAAGAGTAACTTTTAAACTAAGGAAAAAATTCTCAAAAATCACAGCAATATGTTCTGTAGAAAGTGTAACAGTTGCAGAGTAAATTCAAATTTAAGTAAAACTACAATTTTGGAATATAAAGACAATTGTTGGAAGTACATACATCGATAACTAAAATATATATATTCATATAAACAAAAACTTGATTAAATTATTAATGCAAATCACTCTGTTTATTGAACGGCGCCTCTTTAAATTTATATTGGCATCTATGTACCTGTCATGTTCGTAAAAATATTAGTAATATTTATAATTTTTTATTTTTCGTTTGAAATTCAAGGTTTTATCCCTGTATACATGTGTTAGGAGGGTATTTCTATGCGAATAGGCTGGTGTCACTGACCTAGTATAAAGTGCTTTTTTCAGGGCGCGGTCCATTTCACGTCCATATTCGTATCGCCCCTCCCCCTTCACCAGTTCATTTCACTTCAGCCATGCTTCAAGTTGGTTAGGAACGACAGAGCAGCAGACATCCTTATGAAGTCTATTCTCTGACCCTGCTTCTTTCAAGATTAACCTGCGGAAGTNGGAACGACAGAGCAGCAGACATCCTTATGAAGTCTATTCTCTGACCCTGCTTCTTTCAAGATTAACCTGCGGAAGTTATTTTGGTACTGTAGATATACTGGTTAAGCGTATTCCGTATTGTTTTTGACATTTGCCAGAATGGATTTGAGGAAACTTGTTGATGGGGATTACCACCTACACTTTAGTTGCAAGTGTCAAATTCCACTGGTTGAACTCGTCCCAGTTGCGCTGCAGCACATTTTTAAACATGCTTAGTATGCAGTCGTCCACTTATAATTGCAAAATCCGCAACGAACAGTTTCTAAANGCAGCACATTTTTAAACATGCTTAGTATGCAGTCGTCCACTTATAATTGCAAAATCCGCAACGAACAGTTTCTAAAAAGAATAGGTTATGTTAATTGCATGAGAGGAAAACCTCGTTTCTCTAAAACAATCTTCACGTGTAAGATATCTCTTTTTTGCGTGCCTTTTGCGTGGACACAAAGGGTAGATTTTCACTTACATACCTATTTATTTCAATTTAACCCACGGAGATAACATCTGGTAACATTTCATATCGGTTGGGGTTAATTTTATAGAACCCAGACGTCAGGCATTGGCCAAATATTTCCAGCGGCCATCAAAACCAGCACATGAATTTCATAGTCGGTATTTAAAAACACGTACGCAAGCCTATGTATACGCAAAGAAGGCAAGGCGCTAATTTAATAAATTTTTTGACACTGAAGCATTAATGGAAGAGGAAAAGCAACAAATATATATTCAAAGGTCACGTATTATTCACATTACTTCGCACAGGTGTTTTAAATACGTAACCATTTCATTAATTAATATTTTATTAAATTCAGCATAAGACCGAAATGTGGAAAGCAAATTAATAATAATCTCCCGTCGTTTTAAAACCATGCGCTGAAAGGAAATATTGGTGTATCACAAAAAAAAAATTAAAAGAGAAACCTTGAATATCAATTAGCACTTTTAAAGAGAGTATTTTCTCCCTTCGATGTAAACACATTTGCTGGAAAGAGAAGCGCATAATAATTAATTCAAAGAGCTTTTAGTTGTTAATATTTGAGGAGAAAGTAAGGGAGATACGGAGATGAAAGTTAAGTACTTTTAACTTCAGCATTTTGTTTCTTTTTACTGCGTATAAACGGGAAAGCATGAAAAGTAATTGATTTACTCGAAGCGCTGTTTTGGGAAAGCAGTTAGCTAGTTTTCGTTCACATGGTGAGTTT
This sequence comes from Clitarchus hookeri, assembly GCA_002778355.1. Classification (NCBI taxonomy): domain Eukaryota; kingdom Metazoa; phylum Arthropoda; class Insecta; order Phasmatodea; family Phasmatidae; genus Clitarchus; species Clitarchus hookeri. The sequence continues at coordinate 115,327 of NQII01006157.1, forward strand.
TCTCCATAACACATTCACTGAAAGGTTTTGTTTCAGTGCATATGTGCACACGTGATTTTTAATATTAAACAATTTTCACTCTGATACCGTGGAGTCGAAATGTTACTTCGAAGCATTTCATGATCAATCATTCTCATTTATTGTTCAGTGACTATTTTAACCGCCATATAATATTTGGCACTAATATCGATAGGTAGGAAAATTTTAATTGAAACGGTTATATTCCAGCCAATGAATGTACGTGGGTGTTGTGGCAAAATAATATGTTGTATTGCTGTGTTGACTTTGTAACATTTGTCGCCCTTTTAAAGTCATATGCGCATTTGGAAACATCAACTCTTAAGTAGTAATTTTCGATACACTCTTATGGATATTGTTTGTTAAGTATCTTGCGTTTTTACCATCCCTTATGTCTGCACTCATTCTCAAAGTATTTTCATGAACATCAAGTGGCATAATATATTTTTGTGATAGATGGCTACAATGAAACAGAAGGTAATAATTAAAAACGCCACCCAAAAGTTATGCGAATATTTGTGTGTTCATCGCAAGAAATGGGGAGAACAGTACTCATAGTTACGTTCACAACTAATTGTTTATTACGTAACCGTGAATTCAATATCACCCACTAAGCTAATAGTGACTGCAAGCAATATTCTAGCACTGAAGGACATAAACGAAGAGAGTAAGATCTGAAGACTTATCCGTATTTGAATCCATTTTTCGGTAACACAAGTAAGGACTCAAACATTTAGCATTTCACGCCTTAACTTCACAACTTCAGTTATAGATATAACCTGTCCTATTTCGCATATTTATTTGGCAGCAGACTACCCTTTCTAAAGCCTCTATACATTCGAACGAGTATTACTTGTTTATTATTGGTTGCTGTTGCATTGATAAGTATTTGTACTTCTTTGCTCTTACTCCGTTATACCACTGATACCGGCCAATTACTAGCTCACAGACAAAAGCCTAAAGAACTGCGGTCCAATAATAATTTTACATCAAAATAATGAATACTCGAAGTCTATCTTGCCACCGAAATAGTTCGTAAAATTCTCGTGGTACGTTATAGAATTACGGACTACTCAAATAAGCTATCAAGGGAAATTTTCTGTGCCTCGAATTTGGCCAAGAAGATTTCTTGAGGTCGAATAAAGGCAGAGAGAGAGGGAGTTGTGAAAAATATCCTCACTCCAAGAAGTGCGCCATATTTTATCAATATTTTAAAGAGCCTTAAAAAACGAGAAACACCTTGTAAAAATAGTAATTAATGCCTCAAATGATATAAATAGAAATACTTTCTTTTGGATGCGAAATATTTTGCCTCTTTTAGTGGCGTTAAAANTAATGCCTCAAATGATATAAATAGAAATACTTTCTTTTGGATGCGAAATATTTTGCCTCTTTTAGTGGCGTTAAATACTCCTGGATTTCATGGAACAAACTGATGGAGCAGCTTACTTAAGTCATATCGTAAACGTAATTCCCTGTTAAACCCAAATTTTATGTAAAAACCGCTATTGCATATTTTGTAGATAATGCACACATAAATGATGGAATGATGTGAAACGTCGTTATGTAATGATATTACTCACAGGAGACAATGAAAACATGGTAAAAGAAAACTGCTGCAATCTAATTTGGTATACAGCAGCCAAACATGCCTCTGATGGATTAACTACTATTACTGAAATCATAATTTTGAAAATTTGTAGACACTTTGCAGTATCAGCAAAAAGAAAAGCAAAATTATTAATTTTTTTTCTATCGTGAAGAAGAATGACCTGAAATTCTTGTCGATTTTCCTACCCGTGGCTTTCTTTTAGGTAATCTGTAGATATATAAATATAGAGGTGGTTTCCTCTCAGGATTTACTTTGAAAGTGCCAACGACAGTTTAAAATCTTGAGAAAGGATCCAGTGACGACGATGAAGAAAAGGAGCATGTCGTTGAAGTTTTTATTTCAAATTTAGTGTTATACATTATCAAGCTGCTAAATCCATTAAAACTGCAAATTGCAGTATCATTTAATGCTACATTTTAAAGCAATGGTAAGGCAGTTAATTCCAACAAAATATATATAACAGTATTTTTTTAATATCATGGAAATTAATTTAACCAGCACGACCCTATCATTACAAAATAATATTTAATGGGTTCGCTAGTTATTGATCAAATACGTTCCCAATAATTTTGATTTACCTGACACTTCGTATTGATATCGGAAATGAAGAAAATCTGATAGAAGAGTTTTGTAGCAAAGTTGTGAATGTGATGTAAATAGGAAGCAGTGGACCAAAGTGAGTGCATATACTGTTACAAAACGCCCGAGGGGCGTACCCGAGTTCGTGAAGGATGGAGGTCTTAATGAAATAAAATAACTAAATATGGTTTTTAATTTATTCACACCACTATTATTTACAGTATTAATCTATATATCTCCACCATTATATTTTTGTTTCTCAGTGAGACCAATATTTTATGTCCTTTCTAACTCTGAGAAACGTCCTTCTCAATGTTTCNATTATATTTTTGTTTCTCAGTGAGACCAATATTTTATGTCCTTTCTAACTCTGAGAAACGTCCTTCTCAATGTTTCATTTTTGGATATAGTCAATTAACTCATACTCATAATTTACACACTTTCAGTCAGCCCAATAGTCCCAGTCGCACTATTCGCTGCGCCAATGCTAGCAGTTGCAGACTTTCCTCTTGCTGGTCACTTCTCTCGCCACACGTTTCGCTCGTCGTCTATCGCTAAAACCCCAGCCTCTCATCAACTCACAAACTCCAGGCTCGGAGGCTCGTCGCATATTTTTAGGCGTCCGCCATGACTTGGAAGGTTCGTCGCACCCCGAGTCACGATAAAAGAAGCTAGAGCAGTAAACCACGAAAATTCCTTAGATTAACGCTGAAATTCAGTCTGCTTAAGGTCAGGAGCGTGCGAGCCGCAAATGATTTATCACGGCGGCAATATTTTCGAAACAAAGTACGCGCTTCTTGGGTTATCACTTGCCTGACCTTCATTCCTCCGTTATCGCTGCCCGCTAACTTGTCTGTCCTCTTTTTCTGCGCGCCAGCTCGCATGGTACGGGCCAAAGTCATCGCAGACCAGTGACACGTAACAAATTTACTCNCCTCTTTTTCTGCGCGCCAGCTCGCATGGTACGGGCCAAAGTCATCGCAGACCAGTGACACGTAACAAATTTACTTAAATAAAAAAACTAATATAAATGTTTTAAATCTTGGTAAAATTTTTCGCATTTTGTTTAGTATTCCAGACTAAAATGCCCACACTGAGAGTAGTTCTCGATGATGAACAATAAATGGATTGATAACAGAAATTGAGGTAACTTAGAATTAATAAATCTTTAATAGTGGCGACTAGTTGTTATTATAATTGGAAATAGATTTTGAGGGTTGCACAAGGAGACAAGAAAATCAAAGCTGCGGTACCATCANGAGACAAGAAAATCAAAGCTGCGGTACCATCAGTTTATGAATAAAAATAAAGTTTAATATTACAAATACGGGCACTTTAATTGTACGCAACCCTTCATATATGTTATATTTAAGATAACAAATCCTTTTGTAAACTGAGATGGATACTTACGGGCGGTTTTGCTGCGTGAAAATAAAATAAATTTAGTTAATAAAATTCCGGTTTTTTATAACTTGAAACTGAATAAAAAATGCAAGTATTGGAGAATGTTTTTAAGTTTCATAATTTCGTTACAACAATTTGAGTTTACTAGGTTAATATAAGTATAATGTGTCTGGGGACAATGTATTTTAATTAGGAGAAAACTAGCACTGGCACCGGCGGCGGCTGGCCGCCACGTTGTGACATCACCCAACCGCCATGCTGGATCCAGATAACCTTTGACCTTAAAATTTAACATTGACTTTGACCCCATGCCTGTGATCTTTAAAGACTGTGAAGTTACAACAAATTGCAAAACAATTATAAAATCCCCCAATAATATTTTTTTTTACAAATTTAAGGAAAACTAGTAAAAAAAATTATATTTACATGTAGGAGGTTAGGGGTTCAATTTCAAATGAATCGACTAAGCTACCGACATGACTGGCCCTTGCCAGGTCGAGTGTCCTTCTCGTTAGCCATGTTAGTTGTCAGTGACCTTGACCTTTTTACTTGAACACGTTAACCTTGAAACCAAAATATTCTAAAAGATCCAGAAATAATTCCTAAAAATTTCAACAAATCCCCAAAAATTCCTTGACACTTGATCTAAGACCCAAGACACAAGACTCCATAACCCATGACCCATGACACATGACCCATTGTCCCATTGACACATTGACCCATTGACCTATGACCCAAAAAAATTCCTAAAAAAAGGAAAAAAAAAAGAAAATTAAAACTTTTANTGACCCATTGTCCCATTGACACATTGACCCATTGACCTATGACCCAAAAAAATTCCTAAAAAAAGGAAAAAAAAAAAGACAATTAAAACTTTCAATAATTTATAAAAAAATTGGAAAATATTAACAACAAATTAATATAAAACTCTTAAATTTTCAGAGGTTTCCTCAGTGCCATGTCCAGCAGACGACTGACCCTCGCCTATGATTCTCATTGGTTATTTAATCGACAGTCCTCCATCCACTGACCGTTGCTGATTCTGTCGAATGCACCTCACCGATCAATATTTTCGTTTGTTATTTGTTTACGTTTTCATTACCTAGGTGATGCTAGTGTTTTAATTACCGATTTCGCCACCAGAGAAGCTGTCGAGTTAGCCAAAATTTTGGTTGCTTGCCTGGCCCGTGACCCCAATTACATAGAACTCGAAAAATCGTGAAAAATCACTGTCCATACAATTGACCATTACTAGCTGGTCACTACAAGGACCCATAACTACTAACCATACTAGCCAACGAATTACTCCACCTATGACTAACTCCACCCAAGACAGGTTCCTGGCGAGATTGACTGAGCACGAGACTAGTTCGTGACGAGACCAGATCCTGCAAAACTGACTGGAACAAACGACAAGAGCAACCTGCCATACCACCCATCTATTCAAACTATGTTTAATCTTGAAAAAAGTTTGTAATAATAGTCTCGTAGCTTACCTCTTCGCAGAACATCTTCTCGAAATCTTCGCAAAACATTTCTACCAGAGCTGTCCATGCCAAAGGCCCATACTAACTTACCAAGACAACTTACCAGATCAACTTACCAAACAATCCACAAAAATATTCCCCTGATTTCATTCGTTCGTGATATAGAACCCAATCGATTTTAAACGACATTAGTAAAGGAGAAAGGCATAATACTTCAAATCGAACTATAGCCAAGCTACTGCTTCTGCATGTACTCACATAATATTGATGNAAGGAGAAAGGCATAATACTTCAAATCGAACTATAGCCAAGCTACTGCTTCTGCATGTACTCACATAATATTGATCAAAAACAGACTCACAATTGATTGTTTCCACCAGTGAATTAATAAATCTTTCAGAGAAGGAGAAGGGACAGCATAATAAATTGAACACACATTAATATTTATATATAAAATTAATTAATTTTTTTATTATATACATGCCACTACTAATACAACACATATATATATATAATTATTTATAAGAAATAAATTAATGATTAGAGGTAAAACACTTTGCAAATGAATGCGGCCTCGAAAATTATCTCGAGACGTGCCGTGCAGAAACAGCCGGATTAAGGTTGGCACCATGTGACGTATTCACGCTTTGGCAGCCATGCATGAGTCGTACTTTGCCTTTCCTGCTGAACACGCCAGCAGGGGGTATTCACGATTTGGCAGCCGTGCATGAGTCGTACTTTGCCTTTCCTGCCGAACACGCAGGCAGCGGCGAGCGGCCCGTGCGCAGGACACATGCAGCCTGCGAAGGAGGCGAGCAGCTCGCCTTCATCAGTGGCTTCACACTTCCTAACAAGACTTAAAATATTTCGCGCTTAAAAAAAAGCTATTGAATAAATATTTATTATGTAAAACTTTATTCAGTTGCAAAAATAATTCACGAATGCGTATTTATTTTATCATACAAACTTTAACACGCTGGAAAAAAGAAACACACTTTTGTCTTTAGCCTATTCGAGAATACATACAAGGGCACACAAACAGGAGGTTCCAGGGTCGACAATCGAGAGAAAAAATATACACGTTACCATAGGGATNATTGAGAGAAAAAATATACACGTTACCATAGGATTGCACAAAATATACAGTTTATCATACTGATAAAAAAATATACACGTTACCATAATGATTCATGAAAAAAATATACCCGTTTCCATACTCATTCATGAAAAAAGACGAAACATACAGGTGGGGGTAAACAGAACATACTGATGGGAAAAAACAGAGAATATTTCTAAAAAAAAAAAATGAAACACTTGTTACACACATTCCTAGAACCTTTATTTCTTATAAAACAACATTTATAACTTTGCACAGGAAAAATATGATATTTAGAAGTCTCCGCACCTTCGAATCGTAATCGTATTTGTGTTAAGGCACTCCCATATATATATATATGTACTAATTAGTTTGCAATAATAAAATAGTGAAAAAATGTTTGCTGAAATCAAAGAAAATTTTGATTTTTAGAATTTTTTCTTTCAAAAAGTATACAAAATTATTAATCATGAAGGAGGGGGGTGGGGAGGGAGCAGGAATATTTCCTAGATATATGTATTCAGTGTCCATTGTGACGGAAAAGCATATTTGAAACTTACAGCCTTGTACAAGCATTATTCCAATGCATGCATGGCTCACTAAAACCTAAAGAAGAAAAAATTGTACATTCTCCACTTGCTAATACGCCAAGCACACACTCCCCAACACAAAGAGCCCGAGATATCCTAATTTTCAGGCGTCACTGACAGACGCAAAAAAGTGGATACGAGTCCCATTACAGAAGTAAACGAGAGACATGTGCAGTCGTAATCTGAGCTCGCTAACGCGTCCAGCCACGCTGCACCAGGTGTTGAATTAGACTTTGCCCTAGCGCACTGGCCGCTGGAGAACTAAAAAGGCAAAGGCTAGAAGGGGGGGGGGGCTTATCGCTCCAGCAGCATGTTTTTTATTTCTCACACAAGTAAACTTTGATTGAGAGGATAATAAAGAGAGATGATATCTACAGACACAAGTCAACCCCAGGTGAGATTCTTAAGTCGTCCGGCCTAATTTCTTTTTAAAAAATCACTCCACGTGAAAGTTGCGAAGATTTAATGGCCGAGTCCTTACTTGTTCCCGTTTGCCCTAGCAACTTGCTCTCTCACACAAGTGTGAAAACTTAACTTTTCTATTATCATTTTAGCTTGCACACCACCTAGGAAATGTAAATTCACGCTACTATTTTACGAGAATCTAGTAGGCAGACTTAAATAAACAATATTTACATATGTTTATTTATTATAATAGGAAAAGGGGTTACTTGCATTGTTCAGGCATACTGAGAAACCATTTTGTATTTTGCAGGTATTGAAAGCTACAATTTTGTACTCGATCCGTTTTTGGCCAATCTGATAACGTTAGGAATATATACTTAGAAAGTCCACATACATAGGATTCAATTAGAGTTTAACGATTTGGAAAAAAAAAAACACAAAATTCGATCTGCACGCTTCCACAACTGCGAGTGAAAACCCCCTTTCATGAATAAAAAATGTTACCCTTGAATAAAAAATTTAAACCTTGTTGCGTCAGGAAAANCGAGTGAAAACCCCCTTTCATGAATAAAAAATGTTACCCTTGAATAAAAAATTTAAACCTTGTTGCGTCAGGAAAACCTAAAACATTTTTGCATCGTTTATATATATATATTTATATATATATTTATAAACACACACACTTGCATGAAACCAAATTAAGGTAAGGGTAAACCAGCCACCAATTACAGAATTACGAAGAAAAATGGACTATTAACGAATTTATGATAATACTGTTCATGTCCCGAACAGTGCTACAGATTTATATTTACGAATCGACGCAATATTCCGAGGTGGAAAAAACTTAGTGTTTAAGTTGTATTAATCTTGCACCTTCAGAGGAAACGTCTATGTTCACACACCAATGAACTGACCATTATACAAAATTAAAGCCCAGTCCCCAAATATATATATATTTAATAACACGGCACGCTTCATAATATCAGAGCTAAATACCGATTTTAAAATAGTCCCCAGTCCATTATGAACCTGCAGAGATACCAGTGTATCATATACATATGAACGATAAATTTTTCAAAGGCCAGATGTGAGAGCTAATTCGACTTTTATCGATGTTCATTTTTGCAACAAACTTCGTGCACCTCCATGATGCCGAGGATGAGTTATGTTGATTGATAGCATACTTGCGCTGTATCATCCCCCTAGCGATGCCACGACGATATTAAATCTCGNGGATGAGTTATGTTGATTGATAGCATACTTGCGCTGTATCATCCCCCTAGCGATGCCACGACGATATTAAATCTCGTATTATGTAAGAACTCAAACAATAAATTCTAGAAATATTGTTTAACATACTCTTGTTTACACACATTAAGTTTATCACGCACGCAAAATTAAAAATATATCATTCTGCAGGAGTCAGTCGGCAGGAGTCAGTCTTCAGGAGTCAGTCTGCAGGAGTCTGTCTTGCAGGAGTCAGTCGGCAGGAGTCAGTCTGCAGGAGTCAGTCGGCAGGAGTCAGTCGGAGTCAGTCGGCAGGAGTCAGTCGGCAGGAGTCAGCCTGCAGGAGTCAGTCTGCAGGAGTCTGTCTGCAGGAGGTAGTCTGCAGGAGTAGTGGAACGTCATTACTATGTTGACTCAACATTACAGACAGAAAGTAATAAAGAATAAAAAAACACTCTTCGGGCAGTGCTCTACAAGACTGAGATGAGGTCTCAGTACATGGGCTAAAATATGAGTGTCTGTAGGTTTTGACATTCACGTCTTCGTCAACACACAACGGTGCTTAAAAAGCTCACCATTATTAAAAATTCAACGCTTTTTTTTTTTCAAATTAATATAAATTTATACATAGTTTTCTCTGCTCCATACAACGTTCGTAGACTGTAGGGTTTACTAAAGTAAATGTGTTGATAATATACTTGTAGCCTTTATAAATACAAATCTATTAAATAATTTAATAAAAAAAACATTTAGATGTTGAAAATATTGAATTAAAAATATCTTTATATTTAGACGTTAACAGAAAAAATAATGCAGAGAACAAACCCGTTATTACTAGTTACCTTAATGTGATATGATTTTGCCACTAACGTAAAACGAGTACCAAATTATATGCATGTGCTATTAACGGTTAAAAGAGTACTTTTGAAAACCCTCTCATTTGGAATAATAGACAATAAATATATTTTATTTATGCCTTAGACGTTAACGTCCGAGTAAGGTGGAATCTACAGACTGTGTTTATTATTTATATGGAAATATTTAATAAAAAAAGGTGTTAAAAGGATAAAAAATTGCTGAAAGGAAAACATTACTAGGGCTTTGAAAGTGCTCACTTTACCGTGACAAGCCTATAACATTTTATAACTGCGTAGGATTATTTGGATCAAATAATTTCGTTACAACCGGACATTACTTCGAATGAATTATATGAGTAGAATATTTGAACTTTTTTATAATATTCTCACCCTGTTTTATGATTAACATTTTCATTATTTAAAGTTATGGCATTCCCTTTCTTGAAGTAAACATATAAGCAATTGAAAGCTTTAATATGATAGAACAAAATTAAGTATCAATAACAAACAACAAGTAATAGTTAGAATGCATTTTAAAATAACCTGAATGATTTACATTCAGTTTCAAGCATGGCGGGCTGATTTTTAAGTTACGATTTTCACGTTTGTGGGGGGAGGGGCGTTCTTATAATGCAATTCTGGAGAGTGTTTTGTTAAAACAACTTATCGATTCCCGTGGTTATTGAACAAAACTGAAAGAATAGTCATATTTGCCCATTTAGATATACAGACTTTGGTTTCATGCATATATTTCCCCGGTAAGTTAATTATTTTTCTAAGTTTCTTGATGTGACACCCATTGCAGGGCGCGGCCAGCAGGTGGTAACTAGATAGTCTCTTGAGCCGCTGTTGCGCGTAGCGCGTGGCACATGGTATAGAAAGTGGGACGAAGGAGAATGGATTGCAGTTACTGGGTACGGGAGGTTTGTCTGGTGGAGTGAGTGTCTATGGGATGAGAAAGGGCGCGGAAGGAGTCCTGAACGTTTGTGGAGGTGAGGA
>NQII01006157.1:125675-136179 GCA_002778355.1 Clitarchus hookeri
GGGGGGGGGGGGGGTCTGTGGAGAGAGAGTACAGTTTCATCTCTCGAGTTAGATTCTCATTTCGAGTCTAAGGTTCTGGCGGGATGTAAAGGGCCGAAGAGGGTGCGGGGGGTTCGGGCAGAGTGAAAAGAAATGCTATACTGCATGCACGCGCACAAATGTGAGTCTGATGAGAAGGGGCGAGGGAGGCAGGAAATAAGGACCCGCGGACAAGGCAGATACAGAGAGAGAGAGAGAGAGAGAGAGAGAGAGAGAGAGGGAGCGACACGAAGAGGAGAAAACGTCCCTGAAGTTATGAAGCCTCGCCCTGGTATCACGTTAGCAGTGTTTAAAAACAAACCGTGTGTGCTTTCTGGGAAATTTACCCTTCAAAAATGATGCCATGTTTTTATTTCCGTACTTCGCAAGTTTCTAAAATCGTGTCCCTGCATATTTATTTTCTGCAGTTTAATTTTCCACTCTCATAATGCATGAACATATCATGGTCTGGAGTGCTTAATGCATAATTACATTTCTTGTTTAACTTATTATGAGCTTAATTTTTTGTGTAAATTTATGAAACTGGCACAGCTACAATATTTCGTAGTTCATTCAAGGTCGCATATAGAAACATTTGCTACTACTGGGCCGTCCATATGTAACTGCATATGTATGTACATACGTGTAATTATGCATTAATACAAAAGCACCCATAAAAATATTTTAAAAATTTTATGTGAAATATTTGCAATTATTTGAAATAAAGTAACACATGACTGAACAGTGGTTTCTTGAATCGAGATCTGAAATCTGTGAAACGTTAGTTGGTGATATTATACCCCTTCATAAATAAAAGTGGCGTCCACGACATCGTCCAGNCGCATATAGAAACATTTGCCCATAAAAATATTTTAAAAATTTTATGTGAAATATTTGCAATTATTTGAAATAAAGTAACACATTACTGAACAGTGGTTTCTTGAATCGATATCTGAAATCTGTGAAACGTTAGTTGGTGATATTATACCCCTTCATAAATAAAAGTGGCGTCCACGACATCGTCCAGCAAAGTTTTGAAACCGTAATCGGAAATAAATTTTTTGTGGGAAATAAGATTTTTTATCTTTAAATTTCTGAAATGGCTTTTCTAGGTTCAGCGCTTTGAGGCGAGTAGATTTCGAGGAAAAATCCTGTAAATTTAAAATAGTGCGGATGTTTGCTTGTCAACTCAGCACTCTGTGGGTGCAAGGTTTTCTTTTGTTAAAAAGAAAGGTGGTTACATTGCCAGTTCTCACACATGCCAGTTTTCCATTCAATAAATTAATTTCCTATCCAGGAACTTGTTTTATCATTAGTAGCCTCTAATATTTTTTATAATAAAGTGATTTTAATATTTAGATTTTTAATAACACACACATCCCATATTTAATATTATGTGTTCTTAGTCGTACTATATTTTCACAAAAAAATCGTCACACAATTTCTTTACCTAGATTAATATTTAACTGCGTACACTTACGGAATGTTTGTGCAAATCTGCAAAAACCCAAGTATTTTGCAATTCAATGCATTTTCACCAACACGTACAGTAACCTTTGAGGCCTTAGTTATTTTTTCCTTTCATCCATATTTTAAACTTTAACTACCATTAAAAAAAATATTGCCATGTTAGTAATAAACGCAGTGTGTATATTCCACCACATTCGGAAGTTAACGTCTATGGTAAGAACTATAATATATTTATTGACTATTATTCCAAATGACAGAATTTTCAAAACGGCTCACTTTACGGTGACCAGTCTGGATAGCCTATTGGCGGCTTCTTCCCACATTCTTAATTTAAACTTTGAGAAATCCCCCCATGCATGACGTGCGATATTGTGTCCTAAATATCCCAGGTATCACAAGCGTTTTATACATCTGTTAACCTAAAAGTACCTTTATTTTGGTTAATTTGTATTTTACTTATATTGTACACGTAAATTACAATAATACATTAATAATTTATTTGGTGTAAAATAGTGAGAAAATATATGTGTTGGTAATGCCTGGTAAGAAACAGTTATTATGGAAAATGTTGTTACACCGAGTGCGCACGAATGTGGTGCGTGGTCCCTTTGGTTAAATTTTCTAGACTCTGTTAAGCTTAGTTTGCACGAGGCGGAGGAATATCTTGGAAGTAGAACTTTAGCTTAGCTTCAGAAAAGTTGGAAGTAACCGTGAATGGACTGTACCAGCTTAATTCAACAGCACATCCGAGAAATATCATAACAGATAGTTGCCTAGCCTGCATTTTAAAATCCACTTAGCAATGATATATGATGTCCTGTGCGATACATAACACATCACAGACATGGATAATCTGATGAAGATTTAATATGAGGTGTATTCACCCCGGCAGTGGCATATGCAGTACAACGGGCCCCCATGAGGTATGGTATCCAATTTGTGTTTCAAAGTCAACAGAAGTGAAACACTCTAATATATCCCAAGGGTTGAAAAAAGGACATGACTGGCTTATCCAAACGGGTGCTGTTTTGTTTCCAGATAGTCATCTTTTATTGCGACGCAATTTGTATGGGTATTGCCTTACATTAACCGAAAATGTGCATCCACTTTACAATTGAAAAGCCTGACGTATTGTTGGAGGATATCGTTGCTGTACATCTGGCTTGTTCCATAGCAGATACATACAATGACATAAATAAGCCCAAGGCGATTCCGTCCCACACAAAGATGACGCCACCTAAATAATGTTCTTTCTTAAGATTATTCATCAGAGCTGGTACATTTTTACACTGTAAACTTGCAATTTCGGCTATGGTGTGCATAATATTTCACGCAAAAATATTTCCTTGTGACCATAGTTAACCGTTAAAAATTACAAGAAATAATCGTGCGTATTTTTTGTTTACATTTGATTTATTTTTTACTGAAATGACAAATTTTTCGTTATATCTAAAACATTTTTTACAAATTCCCGTAGGAAATTTTTTGTGAGCTTGGTTTATTAGGGGTATTCTTGCGTCTTAATAAAATATTTATCGCTTTATTCATCTTTGCGGTAGCTGACATCATTGGGACGAACAATTATTACTACTGGGGCCGCAGTGGTGTGGTTAGAATAATCGCGTCCCACATAGGAGAGCCGGTTTCGATTTCCGGCGGGGTCGCTCCCGGATTTATGAATGTGGCAACCGTGCCGGACGATGCCGGTGGTTGGCGGGTTTTCTCGGGGATCTTCCGTTTCCCCTGCCTTTTCATTTCGGCACTGCTTTATACTCAGCTCGCTTCAACCTCATCGGCTAAAAATTCCTAGATGTTAAGAGCCGTCCAAATATCTTTCCTTCTCCTATTACCAAATAACTGTACGTTTTACAGGAGAGAATTGAAAAAGTGATATACAAAGTGTATCTAAATTCAACTGACAAACTTTGGCTATAGGTTAATCACGAAAAAAATTGTGAAAATATATTATGACCTATGACCTAAATTGAATCCTAATGGCGGTAAACGTCTATTAAGTTGGACGTTAAGAGATAGTTTATTACAAATATTGGAGAAAATATTCAATATTCTTCACTGAGTGTCTGAATAATGTATAACTTAACAAACATCTGCAAACAAAAAACCTGCCACTGTCATCGAATCATTTCATGGAAATAATCACAGTTGCTACTCTTTTGCCGAGTTAATCTCCATGAGACAGTAAAATTCCTGGGTTTCAAAGGTGTTGGACGCCAAAAAATTTATAATTTTATTTTTGTACCAAACATTGTTCAAATTGTACACATTATACGCGATAACATTTTCCTAGAATAAAATGATTTTACACTTTATAATTTTTTTAATAATTATATGTCAAATTAAATTTGCTTCTGTTTCTCTGAAGCCACAATAACAACTATTAACTAATTTTTACAAAAGTTTAAAAATATGCAAACATTTCTATATATTTAAAATTGTTTAATATATATATGGCTTGTTATTTGGTGAAGAATTTATGTCACGTCGAAGTCTATGGCATTAATAATCTTTCTAAATTTTTTCGACTGTACAACTTAGTTAGTACTTGTTATTACGGCTGCAGCAAAACAGAAAAAAATCTGAATTTGACATTAAATTATTTTAAAAAAAGTGCAGTACTTTTTATTCTTTGAAAATGTCTTCACATACAATGCGTACAAGGTGGATAATGTTTGATACAAATATAAAAATAGAAATTTTTTGGGGTCCAACACTTTTAAAAGATGTGTTACCTATACGCAATGCACAATTAACGGTACACATAATCGAGACATTCAGTGCATAATCGTAAATGTTTTCTCCAGTTTTTTGGAATCAACTAGTGCTTCATGTCCAAACTCGAAGAGTTGCATCGCCCTTCGGATTCAGTGTAGACCATAGGTTGTACCTTATTTTCTAGGTAGTGACCTGCATCCGAAGTTTGGCGGTCAAATTTAGATACATCGTATACACCGTAGGGTGGTTTTTGTTGATCGTGACATCCATATAATGGTACCAAGATATACGCAACCCGCCACCGAACGCAATCAGAAATTTTCTGCGTGTGATGAATACACTCTTAACGGCCTTAGCTGAACAAACGTGAACACGCCGGGAATCGCTGCCTACAGAACCTGTGACTATTTATGAAGAGGTTAGGACTCAATGCTCCAATATTCTGTGCACAATAATAGTAGGGAAGATTTGTGCAGCGGTAAATGAGGCGCATCTCCCAGGCCTTCGAGCACATTGTCATACCCGACCCAGTCATCGGAACACAATAAATCAGGGCTGCTTTCATGTCCGTAGCATGATCATTGACTAAAAATTAGGTAAGCCGATTTTAGATTTTCGCCTTCTTCGATTGTTCTCGGCATTAACTTTCTCACGGCCAAAGGCACGTGGTCCATTGTGATGAACATAGTTGTCTGCATCTGAATTTTCAACAGATCCGCTTTTTTTTAAATACAAATTTAGTACTTTGAAAAATATTAATATATCCTTGATGCACTAAAACTATGTCAGTGGATGTGTACATACATCGCAAATCACGTGTTTACATCAACATAAATCTAACCTTTAACCTTATCTGTGTTGTTTTTTATTGTAATTTATGCAGAAAAACAGTACAACATTACAACACGGAGTGTAACTTCTATGCAGTTCGTCTGCTTTCTCTATTCCAATTTATCTGAACTGGTAACGTACTCAACTTTCCTCCTATTTTGTAGTCTGATACTAAGAGAAAAAATCCCACCTTCTCGCGGCAGTGCACTTGTTAGACATTCACTGCTGAAAGATCGACTGGGATCCACTCTAAAACCGCAACAGTTAAAACTGTCCAAAATCAGCGAATTCTACAGTAGATCTGTTGAAACTGCTCCACTTGAATCAGTAAAGCCCTATTGATCAATTACGTTTCTCGATTCCATTTATTACATCTCGATTTGTACCGATTGCAACTGAGTTCTACTGGCCTGTCGGTAAAACCTCGGTGTGCGTTTCACTAAGTCGCCTACAAATAACAGCTCGTCAACTGAAGATTCAGTAAGATAATCTACTGATTGAAATCACTTATTCAGATTGAGAGTGCTCGACCGTCCAGAACCTCCGGCAGACCCTCTAAATGGCTCCCGGTGGAACGTGTAGGCTTCGGGACACAAGTACCTTGAGTTTCTCCTGCCTGCAATATTTTTAAGATTCTTCCTTTAATTATATCGCTGAAACGTTTACTTTGGGCCTATTGTCACAGAGTTAAATGAAGCATCAATGTTATAGAAACTACTTCTTAATGCATCACTTTTAAATATAACTGTTTCGAACAAAAAGTTTCCAACGTGACATTTATTCAGGAATACTGGCACATTAAAAAATCTCGTCAAGTTTTGTGTTAAATTATTTTTAAATTTAACATTTAAATTAACAATAAACGAAAAATTATTAGTAAATAAATTTTTTTCAACATATTTTAATATGGCAGTATTTTCTAAAGAAGTTGCGTCGAAAATGTTTTGCTTCTTTCAAATTAAAATTGATGCTTGAGAAGGAATTTCTAAAACATTTATTTCCCATTTAAACTCCGTGACTGCAGGCTTGATAGTCAAAATCCTTAAGAACACACTCTAATTCTGACACTTTTTGTTCCGCTATTTCAATGCTAAACGCACATTACGCTCAGATCGCGTTTTCTGCACAATATGACGAGATAACGTAACATTGTACTATTTCAAAGCAAGAACATACAGCTTAATTTGCCTGAGAATTGCCTTTTTATGTCATTTGTTTTTGTTTGTTACATATTAACATTTGATTCGTCCTTATTTAAGCAACGAAGTTTTATTCATTTGTGTAAATGTACTGAAATATTATTTCTGACAGATAAGTCAGCAGTAGTACTTTCTTGAAGTTGGCATCTGGGAACCAATTATTTTGGTGGATGTTTTTTGTTAACAACCAAGAAGTATGCTTTTAGAGAGGCATTTGAATTATTTCTTTAGCATCATTTTTGACAAGGCACACGGTTAACAGTTTTTCGAATTCACAAAGATATTACCTGACAAAGCAAAATCCTGTGTCCTCCCGCAAGGACAGACATGCATTCACTAATAAAACGTTGTATTGATGGCTTTTGTCCTGAAAAGGGTTATAAGTGCACTAGCGAGGGATCAAGACGGCCTCGCTCGCACAGCTTCAATAAATGTGCGCTTTATTAAACTAGAAGTCCTTCGAAGATACTTGGAACCTAGCCAAGAAAGAAAGGCGTGATGGTACTTTTCGCAATTTCACAGATTTAATATAACATGGCGTGATGTGTTAAGTAAACATCTTTGCGAACAAATATTAACAATTTTCCTACGACGCTACAAAATATGTTTGTACAACAATAATTAGCGAAATATTTATATGGAATACGAAACATGGAAAATGCACGTAACATCGCGTAACTACAAGATAGATCAGTATAGCTTTTATCTTTACTGTAGTTAGTAATAAAATATAATTAAATAATCGTCCTTGGCAAGCTTTATTCTAACGGAAATCTAACGTGACAAATTTGACAATAAAACCAGTGTACTATGTTATGTCGGTCAAGTTGACACTTTTTTTTTAACAGGCAATGTGTAAATATAGTTCCCTGTGTTCAGATGTGAAGCTGTGTTTAACGAAGGAGAAGTGGAAAGAGTTATACTGTCTTTATTGCACATGCGCATGGACTCTTACACTTTCCTACTGCCTCATCGTATCGCTGTTTGCCTACACATCAGGTAACCCAAACACGAGTGGAGGATTCCAACATTTTCAACCTTGGTTACAGAATTTTAGTATTGAGTTTTAAACAAAGGTTGATATTAAAATGCGAGATATTTAACGCTTTTAATTTGGCAATATTTTATATAAAAAAAGTAATTAGATATTAATGAATAGCGTATAAAATTTTGGTAAATATAATTATGCTTTTTCTTTAAATGACAGATTGCCTTTGAAAATAAAATAAATATCAATGAAATTGTGAGCTTAAAGTTCGAATTTGTTCGTCCAAAAACGTATTCTTTTAGTTTGAGTAAGTTATTGTGTTAATTATCCTTGCAAAACAGTTTAAGGCTAACGTATTGGAAGTGAAACATTTCCCACAATTACAAAAAAATTACGTATTTAATTTTAAAAACTTTTATTCATTTACGATTTACAACATTTAAATGCCAGTATTGTGGCTGTTCACAAGTATTATTTTATACAACTAAGCTGTGTTTTGATGTAAGATTTACTATTATTAGCCGATTATCGGAAGAAGAAGGTTCTGGCCCATTTGCCAAGTGGATTACCAGAGTTCCTTGGGATTATAAAACTACTACCCATTTGACATATCGGTATTAGTGTTTTCCAAATTCTTTATTTTTAAACTAAAAAGCGAGGAAATATTTTCCAGTGTACATGTTGACAGACACACTCGCGTGGGTAAAATTTTAATGTTATCCTTAACGTAAAGTAAGGTTGCATTTAGTTCCCACTCTTGATACGCCCATTTTAGCCAACAACTTCCTATGTTGGCTTCTTTCCAGTGTCACCAATTATAGTGTCAAAAAAAGTTATATGCAGGGAATCATAGCTCCAGTATTGTGGGTAACAAAAACTACTAAAGAACCTTGAAGAATTAAAGTATTTTGAACAATGCCTTTACATGAAATATTTTTCGGGTGGATTTTTTACGGATAAATTGAGCAATTTCAAAAACTCTACCAAGGATGTACTTTTCTGTATACTTCGTATCCTTCCGCGACATGTAAAATTAACTTTCTTATTGATCCATTTACTCTATTCATGCACCAATCATGTGTAACTGTAAAAAAGTAATGGCCATGAATATGCTTATAATATTTGAATTCTTAATAGTGCACGCATAAAAAATAAATAAAATTTTAGATATGTATAAACATAGAGCTTAACGCGACAAAGTTAATACCACTATTAGATGGAACTGTTTTCTTACATTGCTGCCATCTTCACTGAGAGTATGTCACTGAGAGTCTGTGTTAAAATACTTGCAGTCTCAGGAAATATTTTTTTATGTTGGTTTAAGGAATTTTACTGTTATTGTAATCCACAAAATTATATTTTTTTACCGGTATTAATGTATATATTCAAAGCTATAATTTATGTTTGAAAATCCAATTTTTTAGTATTATTTATTTTGTAATTATGTAACTCTGGAGACTTAAAAGTCAAAAATAGTTATGTTTTAATATAGTTACGACGATGTTCTAGCAAACTTAACCTGACTCAGTCTAACTTAATCTGTCCTACCTAAACTAAGGCTTTGTTCGAATAGAAAATGTCATTATTCAGTCATTCTTGACGTGGTTGGTTTAATTTCGGATGGTGTTGACAGTCACTTGTTCAAAAATTCTAAAATAACACAAAAATTACGTCCGTAAAATATATTCAAAAAAATTATAATAAAAAAAAATTTATGTATTTCTGTTATATAATTATTGAATGACGTAGATGTTATTTTATTTGAAAATTATGAGCCCATAATTAATATTTTATAATACTGTAAATGTAAACAAATCTACAACTGTCCTAATTATAATGACAACGCAGGTTTGTTTTTCAAATTAATTTAATAATCGATTTCCATGCATATTATATAGGTTAATTTAATACAGGTATACAGTCTCCAGATGAAAACAAATGTGGTAACAATTTGGTAATCTCGTGTTTTTATAAAGGTTCGTTATGTAAAATATAAAAATGCGAAATTACAAAATACGTCATAATTTTCGTATTCAAAATCGTTTTGCTAACACAGTGTGCCAATTTTAACACGTCATAAGCTATTGAATGCCTTAATAAATATCTTGTAGTAACAAGTTATTTAATTATTTTGTCTGTCCCAGATAAATTCTTCTGCTACTATCGTCCAAACTGCTGTGAATTGTTTCGACTCTAAGAATGCTTCCGATGTACACGCACGAGAGCACTGCAGAGGTTTGTGTTTGTTCCATTGCAGGTCCTGTCATCACCGTTCAAGCGGTGGTCGCCGGCACGGCCCTCCTGCCGTGCGACATCTCGGCGCCAGTGTCCAACGACAGCACCATCTTGGTCATCTGGTACAAGAACGACATGACGCCCATCTACAGGTAAACTGCCTTCCCTTCCCGATTCATAACACTACTCAAATGCTCGTTGAAAGTACATTACAAACTGCTTATTTTTTCACCGCAAAAGAATAAAAGAAACTGAAGGGTCTCATTCTGCGTGACTCTGTGCCTTCTGTTTCTGTCACGACTGATAAGCAGGGAAACGTGTTTTTCGCGAAAATATTTCAAGACAAGTTGTGCACCTAAACACTTTAGTTCCTATGCACTTCCATGGTTGGATCATATTAAATGTCACGTTCCTCAAGAGTCTGCCCGCGAATCACGGGCGTTCAGTATCGGAGTATTTTATTCTGATTGGCTCAGCCAAATAATAACATGTCTTCTTACGTAGGCGCGTAACCAAAAACCAAAGTAAGTTGTGGTTCGGGACGTAGGATATTTAATTAAAGCATAACCATAAATCTTTTCGCGAAAAATACATGGCCCTACTGTTAAACATTTTTAACTGAGTTTGGCCGCATGAACTCCGGCCGAACGGAATGCAAAACAACACCGAGTTTCACTTCAAACACCAGAGATCCCCATTGTGCAATATGGCGGAGGGCGTAATAAAAAAAACAGTTGGTGGCAGTGGAAAATAACCGCACGTACACAAAGTTAACCCAACAAAATCATTAAGAAGAAAGAACTGTTTGCAAATAACTGTAAGTCCTGATACATAACGTAGCATGCCACCCACCAAAATTTACAATCCTCCCTACTACTAAGTCAATCACTGTNCCAACAAAATCATTAAGAAGAAAGAACTGTTTGCAAATAACTGTAAGTCCTGATACATAACGTAGCATGCCACCCACCAAAATTTACAATCCTCCCTACTACTAAGTCAATCACTGTATACATATTTCAGGCAATGG
>NQII01006158.1:3567-70180 GCA_002778355.1 Clitarchus hookeri
GAATATCCGTGTCGACCCCGCCGGTAATAACGTACATTAGCAAAACTGTTTAGGAGCACTCCGACGTAGCTAAAGACGGCTTTTTCAAGCTCCGTACAGGTCACGTTGTAGATAAGGACTTGCGGGTTATGAAGTGAACCTTGATACAGATTTCCCACCAATAGAACGATGATGCATAGAAGCAGCACTGTGAGAACACAGCGCGCCAGTTTAGAGCACTGCAGGTAGCATCAATGCGGTGTGTGTCAAACCCCGCCTATAATAAGCATCAGGCATTGTTCCAATCGGATTGGACAAAACTTAGATCGAACCTACATTGAACAAGGAATTATTAAACATGTTGACAGTAAAATTTTAACTATTTTAAATTTAAACTTTTCTTTGAAGAGAAAACGAGCGCATCGGTAGTGCTCATGTCTTTCATTGCCACATTTATGTATTGTTCGATGTATTGCGAACATGGTGTTTAACCTGCGCAGGTCAATGTTGGGTACATGTGCAGGAGACGATCCTCTGGAATATTGTCCATTCGTGGTTATTCCCACCTTTTTTGACGAAGTACTGCTAAAGTTCTACTTCCAGGATATTTCTCCGCCGCATGCAAAAAAAATCTTAGAAAATCACCAGGACAACGCATCGCATTCGTGCGCGCTCAGTGTAACAATATTTCGCATAAGAACTATTTCTTACTAGGCAAAACCAACTTATCTCTTTACTCCACGTCTTTATTAATATTAGTAATACATGAGATATTATAATTTATACATAAAATATAACTAAAAGTTGAATTTAATCAAAACCAAGTTGTTTGAATGTAAACACTGGTGTCAAACGTTTGTGAAACACGACACATAAACGGAACACGTCAAACACGGGGTGATGGTTGTGAAAGTGCGAGTAAACAGCGAGCAGGCAGTTGCGCGGTGTATGTGACAAGGACGAGCAAGGCAGGAGGAGCTGCGTGTTGTGTAGAGTGCGCGTTACCTGGGTGTGTTGGCGGCTAGTCCCGCAAGTGAGAAGCAGGACCAGGAGAGCGAGCACCATGCCCCTGGAGACCTCGCGGTCTGCACGACGACGCAGCACTGACTGCAGAGCGCGCCGTTGTGGCTCCTCGCTCGACTGTGACCGCCAGCACGCCCTGCCGCCCACTATTCGCACCAGTCGCCGGGTCCTCCCCGCCTCCACAACCATGCTCTCTCACACCACCCCTCCTCCCCAATCGAGAGCGCTCGTTATGAAATTGTAGTTATATTGAACATTCTTAAGTAAACAAACACGTTCATCACTGTTGACCACTGCGATCAGTTGTACTGGCGGTTGCCGAGTCAATGCCAGGAGCGGATAAAGACTTTCGAATTGCTGGTGCACAGTGACGGATTTAAGGAGGGGGTGGGGTGTCATGGGCTTGAACCGTTCTCTTGGAGCTTGATTTTATACTGGATAAAATGAAATTGTTCTTGAAAAAATTTAGTTACCGTTAATAACGCAGCATCGGTACATACTGTATATTTATTACAGTAACAGAAAATGTAGAACGTGTTTTCTCACATTTATATGAAGCATTAACACTTAATGCTTACTGGTAAGCANTACAGTAACAGAAAATGTAGAACGTGTTTTCTCACATTTATATGAAGCATTAACACTTAATGCTTACTGGTAAGCGTTAAAGTAGCTCCCTAGATCAGCCACTGGCGGTGCAGTCATTTTCCTGTAGTGCATGTAAAGTTCAGGCTTACGAACCTTAAGTCTAGATTTTCTCTCGACACTGACTCGGCAATCGCTTGTACAACTATCGAGACTCTCAGTGGTCAACAGTATTGAACGTGTTTGTTTAATTTAGAAATTTTTGACACGCCTGCCCTTTCACAATAAATTAAATACATTGACTTACTTGAACATATTTAGATTCATCATAACTAAGTTACAGAGAAGTGTAACAAACTTCTGAAAGCTTTTACTTGCGTAAACAGTGCGCTAACCTCAATCCTGACCATAGTTTTTTTTAATAGTGATATCGGCAGATGAGCAGTCCGTTGCTAAAACACGGATAGCAGCTGCATAAGATGTGTGTATTCCACTCTATATTCCCTCTACGATGTCAACACCACGTGTCCTCAGAACTGCCACGCGTGCTAGATGAGGACGGGAGTGGACCTTGAAGGGAAACCTGTCCCAGCCATCATCCATTTACACAGCGTGTATCTCAATTTGACCGGCAAACATCGGCAGCAGGTTAATCACGAAAAAAGAAGGTGAACACATATATATATTTGAAGTTTTGAAATGTTGTTGTGTGATTCTCCTAATTTGTTATACTATACAAAAAAAATTGAGACAAGTTTCACGCAGCTCAAGTCAGTTGAAATTCACAGTGAACCACAGTGAAAGCTATGTCACGGAAACAAAAACTGTCTGCTCTCTTCAATCGATTTTCAACTATCAGCACACACTGGCAGTTGTGCTAGATGATTTACAGGAGTCAGTTCCCAGCGATCTACTCAAATTGGCAGCAGCGCTGATGTGACCGTGACGCCACGAGCATCATGACGTGCACTAACCGTGCAACCAGCAATGCAACAGGTATGGCTGCTTTGGGAGGTGAGAATTTGCAGTTTACAAGCTACAAGAGACTCAAGTCAGAGATGATTACAGAGATGTTTTAGAGCTTGCAATTATCTTCTTGGGAGGCATTTCTCCACGAGGAGCATGGTTAATATGTCCTGATGCTCTTCATCGTGACAGATGGATGGCAAAAGCATTGCATTTTTTTGCAAAAGTGGGATGTTTTGTGGTTAATCTAAACTCACTAAAATGGAAGGAAAAGGACTATTAAGCATTTGCATTTTTGTTATGTGTATTTATACCAGAGCTTGGTTTAGAGCTTCTTTCCTATTTCAGCAACTTCTAATGACCTCAGTTTACTGCAGCATCTTGGTGCTGATGAAATGATAAACGCTGCTATTTATAAAGTTGCCAGCAAGATATTTAAATGGCATCTATGGTATTTAAGAGAAGAGCATTTAGGTTTGGCCTTTTTTGATAATAATGTGTCTACGTGTTCAAAAAAAGCCTATTCTGCGATCCCGTGGTGAAATGGATGGGGCCAACAAACCTCTTCAGCACATCAAACTGAGTGTCAGTAATTCTCGCGATGTGAAGATTGAAGATTTTGTGACAAAACACTATGAATTTCTTTCATCGTCTGGATATCCCGAGAGATTATTTAGATTGCGATCCTGAAACATGGAAGCAACGGTGACAGTGCAACTGTTAAGGGTTATTAATGACAATGCTGTAAGGGGTGTGGCACTTATGCAAGAGTGCAATGCCCTTATAACAAAGAATGAAAACCAACAACAATATTTATTACAAGTCGTAGAACAACATAGGCATCGCTATCCTGACTGCAGGAAAACAACCTTAATCTCAAATGAGTAAACTTCCAATGTACTCTGCTTTAGCGATTTTATAGATAACAATGAATAATGAGTATTATTTCAAGTGGTCCAATTCTCCATTGTCTTTGACAGGCATTGCATTATTAATTAATATAATGACTTGTGTGTAGCATTATTTTAACTAATTAATATAACAATATTTCTGACCTAACTGATCAATGATAGTGTCATGAGTAATCAAAAGTAGAACTTAGAGTGCATTGAGCTATCTCTAAATATTAATTAAAAGGGCTGAAAATTTACACGCTCTATTTTTTTACACCGAAGAATACTTTTGGGGGGTCAACACCCATATATTTTAGAAAAAAAATTTCCATTACATTATANTACAGGACGTCCAACTTATACATATAAATGTAGAGGACGTCCCATTTATCTTGACCACCCGCAATAACTCCGTACCGAGGCTCCAAATAAAAAAGTGTTTCATACAAAAATTGTATAACTTGTAGAGGGAAATAATACTGCTGGGGAGTCAACGTTATAAAATTTTTTATTAGTGAGATACGAGTACTAACGCCAGTTTTTTAAACAGCACCATATATCTATATATTGGTTAATAGTTCAATGAAGCTCGTCAATATCTACTTAAACATGGAACACAATTTACACTTGCATTACATTTACATTAAATACGACCCAGAAAGTGGAATTTCTACAGCCATATGGGTACTGTGAGGGTAAAACATTAACATTAGATGTTCAAAGTGATGAGCAATGGCAGCGATACACAAGTTCAGTCGCTGGATGAACGACAACACTGATTCCTCCAGTGTTGCCTGCTGAAGAGCATTACAAGCAAACACAATACATTCCTGCATGTTCTCTGGAGTTGTTGGAATATCTCGATAGACAACGCCTTTGAGGTAACCCCTAAGAAAATAAGTCCAGGGGGTTAAGTTCAGGAGACCGAGCAGGCCACTGAACTGGTCCTTCACGATCAATTCACCCTCCAAGATATTTTCTGTCCAACACGACGTGCATACCTGGCATCATGTGCTGGGAATCCATGGTGCTGGTACCACATTATCATTCTGTTCCTTAGAGACCAGCAGACCAGAAATAATTGTTTGTATGCAGGTGAAATTCTCCCTTCCATTTCGGTTACCATTCACGAAATAAGGCCCTATAACCTCATTGCCAACCATCCAAAACCAGACATTAACTCTCCATTGAAGTTGATGGTCCACCTGTCGAAGCCATCATGAGTTCTCGATGGCCCAATAATGCGTGTTCCTCGTATTCACTTGGCCTGAGTTGAACGACGATTCATCGTTAAAAAAACACCCGAAAGAGTTCAGTTTGGCTATAATTTGATGCTGTGCCCATTGACATAACTCTACATGATTCTGGATATCATTCCCGTCCAATTCTTGGAGTAAGTGTACATACTAGGGATGGAACGTATGACGCTTTAGAATGCGATGTGCACTCGTTTCCGGAATGCCAATTTTGGCTTCAAGTTGGTGTGTGCTGACGTGTGGATTAACTGCTACAGCAGCGAGAACAGCGACCTCAGCAGCTTCATCTGTGCGAGTTCTACGGCGATTGCGTTGCTGTGTGTTCCAATTGCCAGTTTCACAGAGCTTCACAACGAGACGGGAAGACACCCGTCTGGACGGCGGGGTCCTCTCAGGGTATCGCTCTCTGTAGAGTTGCTCCGCCTGACAAGCATTACACCGACCTTCAACAGAATGAACGACGAGTAAGCAAGCCATGCTATTGATAATGATAATAACAGAAATGTGTGTGTGTTTCAGTACAACTCACATGAACGTACAACACTGTACTGTAAAATAATACGTGCACATTCATCTGCTTACTTACATTCTCCATAGATGAGCAGCTATTCTACCTTCTCGTTGTTGGAGTACATTTCTATTACGACAACTCTCACCTTACAGTGTAGTGTAAGGTGAGAGTAGACGTCACGTCATGTGTGTTCCTTTGTTTCCTCTAAGCGCAACCTCTGTGGAATTGGGTACACAACTCTGGGTACCTTCACTGTTTACTTCACCTCTACATCAGATGCAGAGCGTCAATGTCGTACTGTGCTGCACCATGCAGCGCAACCGTACCGCAAGGCATCACGTAACGGGTATTCATGAACCCTTATGAATCCCAATGTCGGTGACGGTTTTTAGCGATCTGTTTATTAGACTGGTACATTGTGATACAGTTTTGAAATATGTCTTGACGATCTTCATTGAACTTTTGACCAATAGATACATGGTGCCATTTAAAAACTGATGTTAGTACTCGTATCTCCCTAATAAATAATGCTATCATGCTGACTCCCCAGCAGTATTATTTCCCCCTTCTAGTTATACAACCTTTGAATAAAACACTTTTTATTTGTAGCCCCGATACGGAGTTATTGTGGGTGGTCAAGATAAATGGGGCATAACCTGTATATAAATATACATACGTCCTATGGTCTAAACTGAATCTTATGGGCGGTACACATCTTTAAAGTTGAACCTGAAACACTAGTTCATTACAAATACTGAATAAATTATGTGTAAAATTACATATAATGTGTAAAGTTAATTGTGACATGCGGATTGATAATTAATATTTTAAATCCCAAGCTTGCTAAAGCGTCATGGAGGTTAAGTCTAAATAAGGGTTGTGACCATCATTATTTCTATGAAATAATTTGATAATAGCGACAGACAGGTGTTCCTGTGTTTACAGATCTTTATTACGTAACACATTATCCAGACACACTGTGTTATATCTTGAATATTTTCTCCACTATTTATAATAAACTACTGCTTCAGGTCCAACTTCAAATATGTGTACCGGCCTAACAATTCACTTTAGACCATAGGTCGTGCATATTTTTTCACATTTTTTTTCGTGATAAACCTGCTGCCTAAGTTTGTCGGTCTAATTAAGATACCTCCTGTAAATATTATGCTATTACTTAGTTTTGACACTATGTTTAAACATGGCTTTGTTAGGGTACGGAACACCATTTAATTATATTTTAAAGACTATTAATATTTGACTTCTTGTATAACTATAGCTTCTGTAGTGATTCTCAGAAGGTAATCGGTAATTCATAGCCGTTTAATCCACTATATTTTATTCCATAGATATTCCATTGATATTACTCGCACGTTTGTCCAGTTACCTGAGTAACATGCTGTGCTACATAGAAGAAGACATTTCAATAGTGACTATATAAATGCAGAATACATTTTTTAGATCAAAAACTGGTAACACCAGAATTATTTATAATCCGGAGTAACAGGCACGTTCGGTGAAGCAAGAATTTGATGACATATTGATGAACGATTTCCCTTGCTATGTGGCCGTCGACACAGGCTGAACAGATATTCCAGGACCTTCCCCCCAGCCAATGTCACAACAAAACTAGGGACACCATCTGTAGGCAGAAGGAAGAGGCGTGATCACACCAGTCAAAGGTAAGAGGAGAACGCAGCTGAAGTTTGGTGGCCTCGGACTTTAAAATTATACGTTTACATAGCAACAATACAAGTTGAATATTCTTTGGGGCTGGATGTATTGTATTTACTGGGATGCTGTTTAGACACACTAATTACGGCAATGCAGGCATGCAATACTGAGCTGTTAGTGTAAACATGGAGAGATCCATCTTAGCTAACCAGCTGCGCAGAAGTCTGTTTTCAGTCAAATGTGCTACCAGTATCCAGTGAAATAATCGTATAATCAAGAAAAACTTATGTATTTTGTATAACTAAGACAGTCTGGTAGAAACGACACTGATCTCGAATTATGCAATTTATGATGCCTAACTTGTCCAACATAGCAGTCTGACATGAAACTGGGAACCCAATTGGTTTTTGCAAGCAGATTTTGCTAACACTTGCCGACTTTCTTGAGACTCTCATGAGAGCTTTCAATATTGATTAAGACAATTTTAGATTTCCACTACTATCTATATGCTGGTTACTAAAACTCAAGATCCCACAGGAAGAAATAGCCGGACGGAGACACCATCTTCAGAAATTTGACTTCGAAGTACAGCATTTACCAGTATGTGTGAACAATTTCATCACCACTCTGAGAACCAGAAATACAAAAGTGTTATATCACTGACTGCACATATGACACAATTCAAGAATCTGAATCTACTGCTTGCGATGGCTGTATGAAATAATAGCGTAAGAATTTGAGAAAACCGAGAAAATGACACTTCTTTGCACTCCATATTAAAGCGAAAAGAAGTGGATCATCAAACGACAATGAGAGGATATATCTAGCTTTATTACTTAAATCAAAATGTATTAGGTACAAAGAAGTCCCCTTATCCAAAGGAAATGTACACTATAAAAGAACTGAGAACTATCTATAGGAAATGAACACACTTATTGTAAGTTTGTTATCGTTGGACTAACTCCTTTGTTTGGCCCCCTCGATATCTTCACATTTATAGACAAATGGCGCGCTTTGTTGATTGTAATGCGAACACCTTGAAAGCAAAGAAGTGCCATCCCAGTTCCGAGTTTTTCCATGCAATTGGAAGGCACTTTTGAGCTACGGTAAGATTTACACATATTTCTTATCATTTATTCGTGTTACTGCAGCAAGATTATCGGTGAAATGTTAATTATTTTTCATTGTTCACTAAAATGCACTTAAAGAATGACACATGCCCGTTATTTTACCGTACTTATGTTTAGAATGTACGTTAAACAAGCAGAGAAGCAGTGCGAGTTGCCATCAATGAGACATTTAGAGTTCATCAATGAGACATTTAGAGTTCATCAATGAGACATTTAGAGTCCATCAATGAGACATTTAGAGTTCATCAATGAGTTAGTGGCACACTGATGGAAACTCTCTACGTCTGCAGCGAGTATTTTGAGCTGGTTGAGACATAATCGTGTTCTCTTATTTAATGTTAGAGTTATGGAGCATTGGTAGGACTATAGGATATGTGAAGGGAAAAACCCGAATATGTATATTCTGTTGTAAATGACTGCAGGGGTGAAGTACTGTCAGTGGGTGTTTGACTAGACAGTAGTGACGTATTTCAAGATTATCACTTTGTAGTAGCAATACAATTTGAAGAAAAAATACGTCATCGCATTATGTAAGGTTTGAGAACAGTTTTATAAATTAGTAGGCACATTCGGTCAAATATGTTTCAGCTAAAGAAACATTGCCCTCTTCCAGTACCAGTGATCCAGAATCTCCTCAATTAGGTAAAACACTGGCATCAAAAGTGCAAGCTACCTTCGTCACGGTCTCTCCATTCCCAGAAAACATTTATCCTTGACGAGTCTCGAATGAAAAGGCACAGAAAGCGATAGTCATTACAAACAGTCCCAACAAGCAGAAACTAGAATACACTGAAATCAAGAAGCAAATGGCAAAGGAAAATCAGGCAACCAAAACATGATGTCTACGNAGCAGAAACTAGAATACACTGAAATCAAGAAGCAAATGGCAAAGGAAAATCAGGCAACCAAAACATGATGTCTACGAAATCCTACTTCGGGAAAGTCGGCAAGAGCCAAACTCTCTTTTCGTTTGGGTGTTTCAGCAAAGCCCCATTCTGAGCAAGTGTGTCATTGTTATGTGTCATCTGTTCTCATGACATTTAGGAAGATAGGATTCACTGTTTGTAGAATATTTCGTTAACTTTAGATCCTATTGGTATACCTTTTTTTATAAAGTGACTATAATTTGTAATGTTCACATTTAGCTACAAAAACTGGAAAGTTATTCAATTTAAAGGAATATTTGGGTGTTTTGTTTAAGTGGCCCATTGGTAGCCACCTTACCCCGCAGTTGGTCCTTCCGAAAGATAAAATCTGGAAGTGTTCAAAGAACACATTACTTCTACAGCCAGTAGACAATTCGGCATTAATAAAACGCATGACTAAGTTCAGGTAGGATTATTTTTGCTTCATTGTTTGGAGGATGTTGAGAAAGGTTGTCTGGNAATAAAACGCATGACTAAGTTCAGGTAGGATTATTTTTGCTTCATTGTTTGGAGGATGTTGAGAAAGGTTGTCTGATGTGTCATCTGCAGAGATGAATAACCCAAGTCCTAGGGGATAAAGTCGTTTCCCCACATACAGTGTTGGAACTCCATGTGAGAGTTTGGCAGATCACATTATTGGTCCCTTGCTTGTTACCGAGAGGAGACAGTGCTGTCATCTGGTAAGCAGCCTGCGGTCATCC
The DNA here is from genome assembly GCA_002778355.1 of Clitarchus hookeri. Lineage (NCBI taxonomy): Eukaryota > Metazoa > Arthropoda > Insecta > Phasmatodea > Phasmatidae > Clitarchus > Clitarchus hookeri. The sequence goes on from NQII01006158.1 coordinate 13,212, forward strand.
CCTTCTAAAACCAATAAGTTTGCATCGTTACCAAAGCACTCGTAACACGAAGCTCATATTCTCGAGGTTTGGGCGAAGTCGCTCTGTTTTAAGAAGTGGCGTAGGTGTTGAATATGAACAATACGCAGCCCAAAACATTTCGCCCCTAGTTGAACAGGTAGGTTGAGTGTCTTTATTGTGCCTTACAGCAGTANACAATACGCAGCCCAAAACATTTCGCCCCTAGTTGAACAGGTAGGTTGAGTGTCTTTATTGTGCCTTACAGCAGTATTTGTCTTCGTCACGTTCTGTCAAAATGACTTCGACTCCACTGAGCCTTTGCCAATCGGTCGGTAATCTACACTGAAACAGTGAAAACACAATGAAAAATGTTATTTAAAAGAGAGTTACACTTCCNGCCAATCGGTCGGTAATCTACACTGAAACAGTGAAAACACAATGAAAAATGTTATTTAAAAGAGAGTTACACTTCGCAAGTATTTAACGAGTGTATATACCAATAAAGGTTAATGGCAGCACCTTACAACCATAACTAATAGGCTATACTGAATACACAGTATGGCTGGAGAATTTCTGACGAGGTATTCGAAGGACAACTAACGTGAGTGTACAATTCACAGTGGAGAAAGTGACACAATCCTAATCTGCAGAAATATTTGGAAGGTTGTAACCAGTTTTTTGAGACCAACTACGAGATGTTCGCATTTGTTTTTCATGTCTTCTCTGGTGACGAAGCCTAGAGTTGTTTTCATCGGAATACTGACACTTTGTGAGGGACTGGAATTNTTTTCATGTCTTCTCTGGTGACGAAGCCTAGAGTTGTTTTCATCGGAATACTGACACTTTGTGAGGGACTGGAATTTTATTACGTTCATTACTTAGGTAAGCAGGTAGGTAGGTAAGTGTAATGTCTCGTCGACAGAGAGGTCATCAGAGACGGGGCAAGATGGTCAGAGAAGCAGGAATGGGAATATATTGTTTATGGCCTATATGTTGTAAGGTAATTTCGGGAAACCATGTAAAACCGAAATCAGGATGGCTGTACCGTGATTTGAACCCACGTCCTCCTGAATTCGAATCCAAAGGTTTACAAATTCAGGACCCGCTCGGTATGTCCGTTCGGGATGCAAACAGAATGAAGCAGGCGGTCGAACTACTTGTTGGCTTACTTTCGTTGTTAACCTGCGGTCGTGGTTTCCTGCTAGCAGCTCCTGGCATGTGGCAATGTGGGAAGGATCGTGGCAGATGGCGAGTATTGCAGCTCATTACAGCGGTGGTGGCGGGAATGCGAGGTGCTGTAACGACCGCCCCAGCCGAGCACGCGGCATGCTAATGGCTTCCTCGTGAGAAAGCAAGCCCCTCATGCGCGCCGTCTCGACGCTCTACTTGCCCCGCACAAAGCCCGAGCACCGCGCCGCGCCGCCTTGCGTCAGTCGCTCGTTCATATCGCTCCGCTGCCATCTGTCGGAAGCACTGCGGTATCTGCAGAGAAAATACGACTGCTGTATTGCGCGCCCGATATACGCGAGCTTGAGTAACTTCACAAGCAAGTCGTTTGGGGCCTTCACAGCCGATGAGGGCGAAGTGAGGTGTGTATGGAGCAGCACCGGAATGCAAGGGTGGAGGAAACAGGAGATCCCCTAGAAAATTCGCGGATCAGCGACTAGGAATTGAATCCGCTTCGCCTTGGGGAGGCGAGAACTCTAGCGACATCACCGTGGCCCCACTATAGCGTTACACGAATTGAACCCTTGCTTTCTTAAATGTGAGTGTTTAGAAAACAACGTTTTAAACTACTTTTCATTCCTAAAGAAAAAATTCGGGTGTTTACAATTATTTTTAATTTTTTAACATTAAAAAAATTCTAATATTTAGTAGGCATGTGCGAATGTCATTTTTTTAAATGCGAAGTGAAGTCGAAGCGAAGTTTGCATCATGAGAAGGAATTTCGAAGAAATATCGAAGTCGAAGGATTAAAAAATACATTAATTAATGTATAGTAGTTTCCAAGTGTATTCAACTCATTTGTACTGTTACTGCCAAAATAATGTATGCCTACTAGACACTGAGCAATGGAATAAATATATCCTAATCTTGTACTGCTGAAAAGCTGAAATATCAAAATCTGCAAGAAAGTAATCATTATAGTACATTTAGATACCTACAAAATCAGCCTCTCAAGACCTCGATTTAAGAGCCACCCAAATATCTTCATCCTTTATATCAGCCTTACTGCTTTGAGACCTTCTTGACTCACACACTGAAGAGTCTTGATCCCGCCTTATATTTTTAAGGACTCATGCTGCAAATAAATAATTAAAAAATATATATATATTAAAAAATCTCATTTATTTTTGTATTTATTTTTAAGAAATTGTGTGAAAAATAAAGCGATTTAGGAGTTTAAGCCTTTATTTCTGAAGTGACTTTGGGGTTTAAACGGGACAGTTGGATGGTCGTGACGTCATCCAACATGTCCGACGTGCACTGTGACGTCACAATCCTCCGTTATGCTCCATGTCCTAGCAGCCCTATCTTTATTCCACTTATATCCCAGTACAGTTCCAAAACAGAGTGAATGACGAAATCAAAACAAAAGGATTTTACTTGAGTATCAGATGGAAACAAGTGGCCAATAAAGAAACAACTTTTACTCTAAAAGTTGCTGCATTTGTGGCTGTTTTACTTGAAGAATTAATTTATTATCAGTAATGTTTATTTTCTTCATGTTTTTGATACATTATAATTTTTAAAATGTGCATTACATAAAGAAATGGATATTGTACTGTTAAATAATAAACTCGCAGAAATCTTTCAATAATATTTCAAAGTCCTTGTCAAGACTTGAAATTATGATTTGCACTTATAAATATGAACTGTATGTTGAAATAAACACAGGGTTTGAATGCTGTAATTACTCTTATTATAGTGCAGTTTGGTTAAAATATTCTGGAAATTTGATAATACCTTACTAATCTTACGTCGAAGAGTAGATTACATATATTAATATTTTAATGAGAGTGGAGTATTAAAACTAGCATAAACAAGAAACGAATGAAAAATATAATACGTCATGTCAAACAACGATATAATTACAGTATTACAGTGAATCTGAAGAAGCGTCCTAAAATTATAGAGTTAAAATTGATGCTGGCTGTAGCCAATCACTGAACATTATCTGTATTCTCATACTGTGTTTCTATAGGTATTCATATTCTGATATTGTTTGTACACAAATGTAATATATATATATATATATATATATATATATATATATATATTCCCCATTTTACAGGAGATGGGAACGGGTTTCGGTTCGTATAGATTATGTTGTAGTTTTTCTGACCGTGGAGTGTACATTGGCGCCCGAACTTATTTTATTTATCCCTACGTTGTAATTCCTGACGACGCCACTTTTCATTACTGTCGCCTCTGCGCATTGCGCTAAAGTCACTGCAGGTTTATGTTTTTAGGGTTTATACTACGAAGTATTTTGTTAACTACGTTCAAATAACGTCTTTAATTACAGCAGGAAAAAATGTGATAGCTTTAAATGCAAACAAGTTTATATGCACAGGTTGATCACATGAGCACTTTTGAAACCAGCTGTTGGAAAATGTCGCGCTTGCTGCCTGACTGTCATGTGCTCAGTAACGTTGGTAACGACGCGATGAAGGGAAACTAGTTCTATGTATTAACATCGAATAGAAAGTGCCGGGTAAACATCTGCGAATACGTTAATTATTTCTTTTGATTTCTGCTTTCTAATGCATCTAAGTGTAAGAATTAACCGATTTGTAATTTTTTTTCCCAACAATTTCACACTTTTCTAGACCGAGGCATTACTAAAGTGTTCAGGCCGATGGAAACATTAATTTTACATATGGAGGAATAATAGTTTATGTACATACAAGTATACGTTAGGTAGGGCTTTCAATAGTGCTCAGTTTACAATGAACAACATATATCAGCTTCGTTTCGCAACATATAGTTGGTCATTTGTCAACGTGTAGCTTGAAATTCTGGACAGCTGATAGGTCGAAGATTTTTTTAGATGATCCTTGTTTTCGGAACCTGTTACGCAACACTGTAACAAGAGTGTTACAGTGTCGGATGTACATAAATATTCTTCTTCCTACCAACTCCTTGAGATGACTCGGAAGATGGACGGCACACGGGCGCACGCAGCGGTCACGTGATCCTCCTGGCCTGATAACGTCGTTTCGTAACTCGCAGGGGGAGCGATCGTTATTTCATCATCCGTGCGTTCTTTGGCGAGATTGCACAGTGTAGTGTACGTGCAGTACGTCTGCAAGTCATTGCGGGGCCGAGAGTCTCTATTAAATTAGCGGCAAACAGTCAAACATCCCAACACTGCGCCAGATAAGAGACCCTGCTATCAGTTTCTTACGCCCTCAGGCCAGTTCCGTGTGGCTTCCGCTTGTCCTACACACATCTAACCGATACTCCAGTTCTTTCCAAACACAACGAAGAACGTAGGTTGTACTACTTCGCTTATTCTTTCTTTCAGGTGCGTAGTATTGTTGGCACCAACACCGTACACACACTGCTTGCTCTAACTCCAAACAAAAACATATATTGGCGTGAGATCAGGCGATGGTGTAGGCCCCCCCAACCATCCACCCTTGCCTGTCCACTGCTGTGGAGATGTCACATCCAGAAACTCGGGAACAATGTGGCTGCCGGTGTGCAGCAGTTCCCTAGAGCTGGTGATACCGCCAGCCAATGTTGTTTACACGTGGCAGCTCTTCATTGAACTCGACACGATAATCACGAAAAACACAGCTTCACGTTTCGCAATCCAGAGGACGCGGCGAACCTTCCTCTGCAACGTACACACCACGCCTGCTTGGATGGTGTGACGTCATCGTCATGTGACTACCTGCGCGCGCATCACCAGTCTAATACACCCCGCACTCTCCAATGCTCTTCGCTGCGGTGTGTGTATCATGGCTTTATGTTGTTTCGTATGGACACTGTAGGCTTCGGGAACCCCACAATGACTTTGTGGACATACTATATGTATATTTATATATGTACATATATATGTGTGTGTGTATATATATATAGAGAGAGAGAGAGACAGAGAGAGAGTGCGGTGACTACGGGTGCAACTGTCATGTGTCATTAGGGGCGCACCAACAATGTATATTGTATCCCCCACCCAAAAAAAAATTTGTGGGTGGGTACAACATAACATTTATACCACCAACACTCCTCCCCTCTCTCCTCTACACAATCCCCTTTCTTACCTAACACATATTATTATTATCATCACGCCCTTTCGTACCTTATTAAATTGTGCAATAACAATTTTAATTCCAGCAAAATTGTTGTTTCTCAGCACTGCATTGGTTTCTTTTTAACCGATTAATGAGTTACACTTTAATGAATTTAAATGATAACTATTGTTGTCAACTTGAATATAATGAAGAATTCTTTAGCAAGAAAGTTAAAAGAAATGCTCAGAAGAATATGAAATTGTTATACATAAATTCACAACTGTTAAACATTAATTTTTTTTATCCCACCAACCGATGTACTTAAAATGCACAGACTGACAACAAATTTCGTGCGACAGCATGCACCAAGAGTAGCGAACGTATATTTATGTAATATATTTACTTTCAAGTTTCCCAAATAGAGCTCGACCATGTTCAATGGAGAGTTGGTGCAAATGTAATAAAATAATGCCCCACAACTTACCATTCCCTTCCCCCACCAGTTTCCAGCAGCCTTTTCAAAGTGTCGTCTGTAGTTTCTTTGACTCGGGTCTCAGCCAGTACCCCCTCAATTCAAAACTATGCGTCATGCATGTGTGTTGTGTCAATCCAAGACTCTAGCTTTTGATCAATGCAGGAACCCGTTCCTTTCTTATTACAAGGAAACATGTATTAAGCAATATCAAACGGTTTCGTATAACTTACTTTACAGTGAACTTTATTTGGAAATTGTGTGAGAACGTTGGACGGTTAATGTAGCTCTTAAAATTTTGTCAGAATATTAACAACTGGGCAGCAGTAAATCTGCAATTGTTTGCGAAAAGAACACAAGCTATGCAGTTTCAAAGTGCAATAATTTACTGATTATAGTGACGGGTCACACATTGTTACGATCAACAATTGACAATTTATCTGCTGAAAGTTGTGTTTAAAATATAGCTTTCAAAGTAACTGTACATTAAATTGCAATTTAAAAATTTACACCACATATTTTCTAAAGAAAAGTGAAAATAATGACTTCACATTTCGATTATAAAGAATATATTTAGAAAGCTTACGTCGGCGTGTGTCTATTGAGTAGGGAGTGTGACCCACATTGTTGAACCCCGTCAGCAAACTTGATACTTGCAGAACGTAGCAATTACACCCAAATGTCGTGGTTTTCGACCATGCAGGATTCTTAATTTTAAAAATGCGGTGCTGTGAAATTTCCAATGCCATGTTGTATTTTAGGAAGCATTCAATCAATTTGAATCAAATTTGGATTGCTGATAGCGTACAATGTGAGTATTAAATCCAATGTGTTACATCCCCATTTGTCAGCCATTTTGGAAGATAGTATCACCTGTATAAATATAAACTTTTATTCAACATCTCAAGAAGCTGCTCAAACGATAGCCACCAAATCTAGCGTACAATAAGTGATGTGGTAAGCCACTCTAAAAATATATGACTTAAACTGTTCAAATCTTTAGGTTTACCAAACCATCTAACCAATTCTCACTAAACTTGGACTGCTAACAGTACGTTTTACAAAAGTTAAACACACTGATTCACGGCCTTTTTTCACGCCATCTTGTAAGATAGTATAACATGAAATAATGCATTTATTGCGTCATAATTAGGAAAAACACTCATACGATACCCATCTAATTTAACATTAAGTATTGTTTTCGTCTGACACATTAAATAATATAATTTTAAAAGACCCTTACTTTTTATTTGGTGGCTTAATTAATTTTTTAAGGTTAGTTTAGTATGCCATGTCTACCGAACATATATACCAGTTCAACCAAAATTGTAAACATAGCAGTTCCTAGATATGCCCCAGTCACGGTAACTTCCAACTTTTCTGAAGCCCTGCTGAAGTTCTACTTCCAGAATATTCCTCCGCCTCATACAAACAAAGCTTAAGAAATTACACCAGAGGGCCAACGCACCGCATTCGTGCGCACTCCGTGTAATAATATTTTGCATAAGAACTATTTCTTACTAAGCACTACCAAAACACCTTTTCCTTTCTGTCTTTATCCGTATAAGTTATAAATTATAGGTTAAACAAAATGAAGGTACTTTTATGTTCTTTTATGTTTACGAGAATATAAAACGCTTGTGCTACGTGGTATATTTCGTAAACAACAAAACTCGTCACACTGAAATAAAATATTTGTAAGTAACTATAAAAACTGTATGGTTGATGCTTTCCAAGGCGAACCTTTGTTGCTGGTAAAAAACAGATTGTGATCCCCAATAACACGTAGATTGACAAGCTAGTGCTCACTAACATATTTGTTTATTAACAATAAAGGTATTGGCTGCCACTACAATATTTAGTTGGAGCAATATCATTAACGTCATCCACAGTGATACAATCTTGCTGCGACTGCAAAGCCACGTCCGTTATATTCCGCACGTGCGCTCTGGCTGGCGTATTCCAAGTGGCCATCTTGTGTCTGGCCACGACGTCATATTTGTCTGTGTTCGTTTCTTTGCATCAGGTTACAAACTAATTCATGAGGAATATTCTTAACAACATAGTTTATATCATTCCTTTCTTCCAAATAAGTAAATGTTAGACGTAAATGATTGCAGAAATATTAACTTTCCATGAGGCGAAGAGTGCAGGCCTTGTCGTGTGTGCCACATATCATGACTTCTACATGCTCCAGAGTGCACTAATGTCGAGCAAGGTGGCGCATTGTCAACACACTGAGCGAGCCTGTGAGAGGTCCGGGGTTAGAGTCCCACTCCTGACTATGATCATTAGTTTTTATTTGTTGGTGACCACAAACGTAATTTTGTAGTTGCCACTAAATACTGGAATGACAAAAAACTTTTGTTGGTGCTACAAAATGCTTTTTGATATCTATATTAATAAAAGACTTTAGTGGCCACCAAAAAAGTTTTGTAGGTGACCACAAAACAATTTTTTTTTCAGTGCCTACATATGGTGTTTTTTTAATGGTTTGATTCTAAAGTGTGGAGGAACCGCGAATAGACTATGGGCATTATATTCGTGAATTATTTGCCTCTTTTTTCCGTACTGTATAAGATAGTATCAACTTTAAAACAATAACTTTTTAATCATACTTCAGAAAACATGAAAACCGAACCCCCCCCCCNCTTTATGTTGTTTCGTATGGACACTGTAGGCTTCGGGAACCCCACAATGACTTTGTGGACATACTATATGTATATTTATATATGTACATATATATGTGTGTGTGTATATATATATAGAGAGAGAGAGAGACAGAGAGAGAGTGCGGTGACTACGGATGCAACTGTCATGTGTCATTAGGGGCGCACCAACAATGTATATTGTATTCCCCACCCAAAAAAAAATTTGTGGGTGGGGTACAACATAACATTTATACCACCAACACTCCTCCCCTCTCTCCACTACACAATCCCCTTTCTTACCTAATACATATTATTATTATCACGCCCTTTCGTACCTTATTAAATTGTGCAATAACAATTTTAATTCCAGCAGAATTGTTGTTTCTCAGCACTGCATTGGTTTCTTTTCAACCAATCAATGAGTTACACTTTAATGAATTTAAATGATGCTGTAATCTTCCCTTTGTATCTCGTGTCTAAATGACTGTTGTTGTCAACTTGAATATAATGAAAAATTCTTTAGCAAGAAAGTTAAACGAAATGCTCAGAAGAAAATGAAATTGTTATACATAAATTCACAACTGTGAGACATTTAGTTTTTTTATCCCACCAGCCGAAGTACTTAAACTTCACAGACTGACAAGAAATGTCGTGCGACAGCATGCACCAAGAGTAGCGAACGTTATGTAATATATTTACTTTCAAGTTTCCCAAATAGAGCTCGACCATGTTCAATGGAGAGTTGGTGCAAATATAATAAAATAATGCCCCACAACTTACCATTCCCTTCCCCCACCAGTTTCCAGCAGCCTTTTCAAAGTGTCGTCTGTAGTTTCTTTGACTCGGGTCTCAGCCAGTACCCCCTCAATTTAAAACTATGCGTCATGCATGTGTGTTGTCTCAGTCCACGACTCTAGATTTTGATCAATGTAGGAACCCGTTCCTTTCTTATTACAAGGAAACATGTATTAAGCAATATCAAACGGTTTCGTTTAACTTACTTTACAGTGTGCTTTCTTTGGAAATTGTGTGGGAACGTTGGACGGTTAATGTAGCTCTTAAAATTTTGTCAGAATATTAACAACTGGGCAGCAATAAATCTGCAATTGTTTGCGAAAAGAACACAAGCTATGCAGTTTCAAAGTGCAATAATTTACTGATTATAGTGCCGGGTCACAAATTGTTACGATCAACAATTGACAATTTATCTGCTGAAAGTTGTGTTTAAAATATAGCTTTCAAAGTAACTGTACATTAAATTGCAATTTAAAAATTTACACCACATATTTTCTAAAGAAAAGTGAAAATAATGACTTCACATTTCGATTATGAAGAATATATTTAGAAAGTTTACATCGGCATGCATCTATTGAGTAGGGAGTGTGACCCACATTGTTGAACCCCGTCACCAAACTTAATACTTGCAGAACCTAGCAATTACACCCAAATGTCGTGGTTTTCGACCATGCAGGATTCTTAATTTTAAAAATGCGGTACTGTGAAATTTCCAATGCCATGTTGTATTTTAGGAAGCATTCAATCAATTTGAATCAAATTTGGATTGCTGATAGTAATCAATGTGAGTATTAAATCCAATGAGTTACATCCCCATTTGTCAGCCATTTTGGAAGATAGCATCACCTGTATAAATATAAACTTTTATTCAACATCTCAAGAAGCTGCTCAAACGATAGCCACCAAATCTAGTGTACAATAAGTGATGTGGTAAGCCACTCTAAAAATATATTACTTAAACTGTTCAAATCTTTAGGTTTACCAAACCATCTAACCAATTTTCACTAAACTTGGACTGCTAACAGTACGTTTTACAAAAATTAAACACACTGATTCACGGCCTTTTTTCACGCCATCTTGTAAGATAGTATAACATGAAATAATGCATTTATTGCGNCACGGCCTTTTTTCACGCCATCTTGTAAGATAGTATAACATGAAATAATGCATTTATTGCGTCATAATTAGGAAACATACTCATGCGATTCCCATCTAATTTAACATTAAGTATTGTTTTCGTCTGACACATTAAATAGTATCATTTTAAAAGACCTTCACTTATTATTTGGTGGCTTAATTAATTTTTTATGTTAGTATGTGCCATGTCTACCGAACATATATACCAGTTCAACCAAAATTGTAAACATAGCAGTTCCTAGATATACCCCAGTCACGGTAACTTCCAACTTTTCTGAAGCCCTGCTGAAGTTCTACTTCCAGAATATTCCTCCGCCTCATACAAACAAAGCTTAAGAAATCGCACCAGAGGGCCAAAGCACCGCATTCGTGCGCACTCCGTGTAATAATATTTTGCATAAGAACTATTTCTTACTAAGCACTACCATAACACCTTTTCCTTTCTGTCTTTATCCGTATAAGTTATAAATTAAAGGTTAAACAAAATGAAGGTACTTTTATGTTCTTTTATGTTTACGCGAATATAAAACGCTTGTGCTACATGGTATATTTTGTAAACAACAAAACTCGTCACACTGAAATAAAATATTTGTAAGTAACTATAAAAACTGTATGGTTGATGCTTTCCAAGGCGAACCTTTGTTGCTGGTAAAAACAGATTGTGATCCCCAATAACACGTAGATTGACAAGTTAGTGCTCACTAACATATTTGTTTATTAACAATAAAGGTATTGGCTGCTACCAAAACATTTAGTTGGCAGCAATATCATTAACGTCATCCACAGTGATACAATCTTGCTGCGACTGCAAAGCCACATCCGTTATACTCTGCGTGTGCGCTCTGGCTGGCGTATTCCAAGTGGCCATCTTGTGTCTGGCCACGACGTCATATTTGTCTGTGTTCGTTTCTTTGCATCAGGTTACAAACTAATTCATGAGGAATATTCTTAACAACATAGTTTATATAATTGCTTTCTTCTAAATAAGTAAATGTTAGACGTAAATGATTCCAGAAATATTAACTTTCCATGAGGCGAAGAGTGCAGACCTTGTCGTGTGTGCCACATATCATGACTTCTACAAGGTCCAAAGTGCACTAATGTCGAGTAAGGTGGCGCAATGTTAACACACTGAGCCCGCATGTGAGAGGCGCAGGTCCTATTCCCGCTCCTGACTATGTTCATTAGTTTTTATTTGTTGGTGACCACAAACGAATTTTTGTAGTTGCCACTAAATACTGGAATGACAAAAAACTTTTGTTGGTGCTACAGATTGCTTTTTGATGTGTATATTGATAAAAGACTTTAGTGGCCACCAAAAAAATTTTGTAGGTAACCACAAAAAATTTTTTTCAGCGTATACATGAGGTTTTTTTTTTTTATTGTTTGATTCTAAAGTGTGGAGGAACCGCGAATAGACTATGGGCATTATATTCGTGAATTCGTTGCCTCTTTTGTCCGTACTGTATAAGATAGTGTTAACTTTAAAACAATAACTTTTTAATCATACTTCAGAAAACATGAAAACCGACCCCCCCCCCCCNACCTGAATAAAACATATTAAAATGATAATTTCCAAAATTTAAAAATTACCTCCTCGTAAAAATGTTTTTATATTACATCTCTCGAAAAATTAAACAGATTAAAAACAATTTGGGGGGCCGCGTTGGCTGAGCGGTTAGACTGCTCGCCTCCCGCCAAGGCGAACCGGGTTCAATCCCCGGCCGGGTCACTCCCGGACTTTCGCAAGTGGGAATCGTACCGGACAATGCCGCTGGCCGGCGGGTTTTCTCGGTGTTTTCCCGTTTCCCCCGCCCTTGCATTCCAGCGCTGCACCAACTTCGCCTCAATTCAACGTCATCGGCTCTCAAGACCTCGTTGTTAAGAGCCACTCAAATCTGTCAACTTGGCTCAAAACAATTTGGAATGTTTGCAGATCTTAATGTGGACTCTTTAATATATTAATTTATAGCTTCTTTAGTGCGTTAAATTGAGTGATCATGTTACCTGAAAAGAAAAAACCCTAACTCAATATGTTTTGAACGAATTGCCGTTATATTTTGCATGCAAACATGGCTATAGAATGCCACCGAAGGTTTTTTTGTTATAGAAACACTTATTTTAAAAGAGTTGTTATTCTTTAGGTAATATTTATTATATTAATCGTTCCATTAAACGATTTAATTAAAAGTAATGATGGTTGCACCAGAAATTGAACCCGGGTCTTCTCCAAAACGAGTCCGCGCCACTGCGCCGTCACTATGCGCACTTTATAATTATGATCGCTTCAATTGCTTGTAATTTGTTCCTCAAAAAGTAATAGGTTATGCAAGTTTGGTACATTACCTGGCCATTCCAACTTCGCAGTGTCTCATATTAATAAGCGATTCTGTAGAAATTGGCAGTTTCGATCGAAACTCTGTACTTCCACCGGGTAGCGACGATGAGCTAGTAGTAACTACTCGTGAGTTACGCCGTGGAGTGAATATGGAGTAGAGCGATCTCTCTGGCTGCGCAAAACCAGTCTCCGTGCCCCAACATTGAACTGCTTTTCTGCCAACACGACCGTCATAAACGACGTGGGATTGGATTTGAGGTTGGAACACTTGTTTAGTAANTCCGTGCCCCAACATTGAACTGCTTTTCTGCCAACACGACCGTCATAAACGACGTGGGATTGGATTTGAGGTTGGAACACTTGTTTAGTAAACAAGTCCTTTAAGATGTTTGTACACTTCCTCTCACTGCAAAAAAAATATTGAGGTAAAATTGCCTTACATGTAAGGGAAGCAAATGACACTTTGTAACGTTCCACGTCAAGGATTAACGAATGGAAGTTACTACCCGGTTAGCTCAATCGGAGGAACATTAAACTCTAAAAAGGCGCCGATGAAAATAAAGTCAAGTTCCGGTTTATTTGCTCTGTACTTTTATTTATCAATAACTTGAAACAGTTCACACGCACTCTTCAGGTATGCCGAGTACGAACAGGTTTCACAGACAAACAGAGAAAAGTTGCAGCGCAGCAGTGGTTTATTGATTATTCACTTCTTGAAAACTTGCATCGANTTTCACAGACAAACAGAGAAAAGTTGCAGCGCAGCAGTGGTTTATTGATTATTCACTTCTTGAAAACTTGCATCGCGAGAAGAAGTTACGAAGACAGGAGGGACGTCAGTTCCCTCCTGGCACCCTAGCGACCTCGCACGCCGGCTGAAGTAATTTATTAGATCATTAGAATTAAGTATATGCCGAAAAATAATTAAGTTAAAGAATGTAGCGCTCGCGGGTGCTGGCCGCCGTGGGCGATATTCGTCACGCCCGATGCGTCTTCCTTGGCTGCTTGTTCTTCTTCGCCGTTTGTGGGGTATTCGTCCAGGGTTTCTGTCCCTCGTGGCTCCCCCCCCCCCTTCACCATAAGGGTGCCACCAACCATTACCAATTATGGGCATAGCGAACTGCGTCGTAATCCGAACTGCGTCGTTGGCAAAAGATAATCCATTCGTTCTAGAACAAAAAACTGTCGACGCAGTTTGAAAACCTTCTATCTACTAATGCTGAAGCGCAACAAAAACTAAGCTTTTCTGAAACCTCAAACGTATGCCCGATAAACAGTATACCACGACAAACGAACTCACACGGATTACCTCTTAAATATAAAGTAAATTTACATAAGAAGTAAAGTACTATTCACTTATCGTACGGAAAAGAACCCTACAAAAGTGTGGGAAAATCCCATGCAAGTAGTGGAATTTCAACCATGTTGTATAATTAAATTTAATTTGGGAGTATAAATACTGTTCATTTTATTATCACCCACATCCTCAGACGAATAGTAACCGAAACCACAATTCTAAAATCCTCGTTACTTGCCGGGAGAAATGAGGGGGGGGGGGCATAAACCTCGTGAGTCCGATGCGCTATCCATTACAGCACGGCAATAATGTAGCTGAATTAGCGTAATAATAGAATCCACCACGAAAAATAAAGAAGTATTAATTTAAGTTACCTGCAAAATTTTTTTACTGAAACTATACAAGCTGTTACTTACAATAGTTCTTATTATTAGCTTGATCATTCCCGCCGTTCGAAGAGCAACTTGACAAATTAGTTATTCCTGTAACTGGTTATAATGTTTTAACTTATTTTGTGTAACATATTGCTCATTTACTTTTGTGGGGTACAAAGTAAAGTTGGTGTAAAATTTCTTTAGTGTTTTTTTTAGTGATTTGATTTCCAACTCTTTTAATATCGAGATTCGAACACAGGAACGATCCGTTTTCCACAGTATTTTACAAAGTTTCTTATTTCATTTTTTAACAATATTTTCATTTGTAACTATAATATATATATAATTTATATAGTGTATAATATATATATTATATAGTGTTTTACAAATTCTCTACCTTAAAATTATGTTTTATTGCTTAGTATTGCGCCTGCGCTAACAAGTATAAGACCTACAAGCTGCCCCACATGGTGCCTCGGTTTGTTTCTTTCTCCCGTCCAGCTGCAGAGACTAGGAATCGCGATAGTGGCGAGGGCTATGAAGACTGGCGAAACTGTGAGGTAAATGCATTAAAAACACAGAAAACACAAACAATTTCTAAGGAAATGTAAACATTTTCCGAAAATAACGTAACTGCGATTCCACACACAAGCTGCTTACTGGGTCGCGAGCCATAGCGAGTGTGGGCTGCGCCAATTTTNTACTACTGTCACTTCTACTGATACTACTACTGTCACCACTGCTGTCACTACTACTATTGTCACTTCTACTGATACTACTACTGTCACCACTGCTGTCACTACTACTACTGTCACTTCTACTGATACTACTACTGTCACCACTGCTGTCACTACTACTACTGTCACTTCTACTGATACTACTTCTGTCACCACTGCTGTCATTACTACTACTGTCACTACTATTGCCAATGCTATTGCCATTGCTGTTGTCACTACTACTGTCAAGACTACTGTTGATACTACTGTCACTACTTGTATGGTGAATATCACTGTCAATGCTACTGTCACTACTATTGCCACTACTATTGTCATACTAATGTGACTACTATTGTCACTACTACTGTCCCCCCAAATGCGGGGGAAACGGGAGATCCCCGAGAAAACCCACTGACCTGTAGATCGTCCGGCACGATTGCCACATACGAAGATGCGGGAGCAACCCCGCCGGGAATCGAACCCGATCAGTGTAGGCGGGGGACGAGTACTCGTCCGCTACACCACCGTGACCCCGTGAGGAAAAGAAAGGATAAAAGTACAAAGTGACCTCTCTTGTTTAATTCATTGGCTTGTATCGCGCGCAATAATATCCTACGGTTACATACAGTATCTAATTTGCGAGAAATTCCGCTCGCCAGGAATGTATATCAGAGTCTTGGGAGAGGCCGTTGCAATGCTTCCGCACGGCAGACGTGACCTTGAAGCGTTAACAAATTTTACCAGGATTTCCTGGTGAGCTTCAAACGTACGTGCAGGTACAGAATTACTCGAACCGTCGACCTTCAGTGTCGCAGCAGCTTTCAACATGATCGCACGGCAANTCGACCTTCAGTGTCGCAGCAGCTTTCAACATGATCGCACGGCAACCTTTTCTCTTAAATGTGGGTGGAGTTAGCGGGCGGTGCAGGAGATTGCTGATTGCAGGTCTCTGCCTTTCTCAAATGTCACACGAAGCATGGCCCGCCGAGCGGTATGTCCGTCTCTCCTCTGCACTGCTCCACGTTCAACACCGCTTTCGTGAGCACATATTCGGCGTGAGTTTCCATTCTCCATTTCGCTAAATGTACGGGTCCCACCTACCGGGCGCTTGTAGAGTGTTTCAATTCCTGGTTCATTGACAAAACTATTAAAGGTACGCAGTATGTTTACCTATGAAAATACACCATACCCCAAGACAAGGAGGAAATTGTACTGCAAATATTACTTAGGAACCTTCCAATATAGTTGAAAACTGCTTTTTCAGACTGCCGTATCTTAAAACACACCAGCGGGACACGAGTCAAACTACGATAGCAGCCTGTGCTGAACTTTGCTCCAGACTTTTCATCAATAAAACGACAAGGATCTCCACTGAAAGTCCATAGGTGCACGCAGCACTACGAGAACTCTGCGCGTCGCGTCAGTTCAGAGCCGTGCGCGTAGAGGTGATGGCGCTCTTGTAGCGTGTGCCAGTGTAACCCTTATAGCTCCCGCGCTTCTCGGCCAAACAGGAGAGACACGATGCAGGCTCTTGAGTTCTCCGCCTTGCTGGTGCACGATGCGTGTCTCGGAGGTTCGGTAGAAAGAAACTATCAAAAAAACGGTCCTGTGTTTTGTTGTGGCGTTTTGAAAGGGAAAACATTTTTCACGCGTTTCGTGGCCAAAGACAAGTTTCAAGTTCTCATTTCAACTTCGTGGGTTTTTATTTCTTTATGTGAAAGTGGTCAATGCGGGTATCTTCACGAAACGTTTCAGCTGCCAAACTCCCCGCGCAGAATCTTCGGAGTTGAAGCCGCGTTGAGAAGAGCCGCCACGGAAAGACTCCGCGCCAGTCGAGCGCATTGTGCGTAGAGGTGATGAGTCGAGTGGCGAGTGAGCAAGAGTCGACCTTAGAGCCCACGCCTTTCTAAGCATCGAACGCGCAAAAAAAAAACGCTCCTGCGCCTTACCGCCCCAAGCGCCCCGCTTGCCGGCGTGTTCGAGGCCGAAAGGCGCAGGAGCGATAAGGGCGAGACTGCCACGCGCTACAGGTGCGCNTGCGCGAACTGTCGTGGCAAGCGGAAGTCATCACAAGCTCTTGCCAACGAGCTGCCGAAAAGCAAAGCTGAACGTGGGTCGAGTTACTGCGGTGCAACAACTGCAACCTCCTGAATGGAGTCAATTATTGTTACTGGCTCCAGCAGTTTGTGAACGTACATCCGTGAATCCTTGCCTACAAGAGGCCGCAGTGGTGTAGTGGTTAGACTACTCGCCTTCCACCTTGACGAAGGGGAAGGGAAAGGGATTTGGGCAGAGGTCTCGAGAGCCGATGAGAGTGAAGTGAGGTGAGTATGGAGCAGCGCCGGAATGCAAGGGCGGGAAAACGGGAGATCTACGAGAAAACCCGCCAACCGGGGGACCGCAGTGGTGCAATGGTCAGACCACTCGCCTCCCACCTAGGCGAACCGGGTTCGATTCCCGGCGGAGTCGCTCCCGGATTTTCGCATGTGGGAATCGTGCCGGACGATGCCGCTGGTCGGTCGATTTCCTGGGTATCTCCAGTCTCCCCCGCTCTTGCATTCCGGCGCTGCTCCATACTCACCTCACTTCACTCTCATCGGCTCTCGAGACCTCTGCCCAAATCCCTTTCCCTTCCCCTTCGTCAAGGTGGAAGGCGAGTAGTCTAACCACTACACCACTGCGGCCTCTTGTAGGCAAGGATTCACGGATGTACGTTCACAAACTGCTGGAGCCAGTAACAATAATTGACTCCATTCAGGAGGTTGCAGTTGTTGCACCGCAGTAACTCGACCCACGTTCAGCTTTGCTTTTCGGCAGCTCGTTGGCAAGAGCTTGTGATGACTTCCGCTTGCCACGACAGTTCGCGCACCGACTTACGTAGCAAGGCCAGCAATCTGCCTCTCACTTGCCGTCACATTGCGTCCGGCAGATTTCGACGTCCTGCTTCGTGCATAAATAATCGCTGTTACGCCTTTTAGTCTCCGTCNGTCACATTGCGTCCGGCAGATTTCGACGTCCTGCTTCGTGCATAAATAATCGCTGTTACGCCTTTTAGTCTCCGTCTCCATGTACGTGCGGACGATAAACACGCGCTGCTCCACTGTTTACCGACTCACATAAGCTGTTCACGGTAAACTGGGCACTTTCCCTGCTTAAGATATACTTGTATACACATTATGTATTCTTTTGCCATACGTTAAATTAACATTGCCGTGGGTCTGATCACTTTATTCATGTGTACGTCGAGTGAAACTATGAAATTATTAGAAAGGTTGCTATCTAACAGCTTTGCTAATTCTTACACTTATTAGCATTAAAGATAAATAAAGCAAAATAAATTATTTCATAATTCACGAATGTTTACCTACCATTATTACCAACGTTAGGGAGTGGAACTATTTTCCCTCCAACGGCTACCAACTTGACTGGGTGCATGCCACTCATAGTGTCAGTTAAAACATGCCGTATGCAGAGAGGGGCCGTGATGTTTTCAAAGGTGCGTACTTTGCCGTGAACGGCATTTACTGACAGGAACAAACACGAGCCACTACGAGATGCGTCACACACCAGGGGCGAGAACCCGTACTGAACACGCACGCACGCGCACACGACTCACACACGCAAATGACGTCACTCTGCTTCTCGCACACCAACGTCTGTCCGTAGCTAATTACATTATGATCTGCGGTATGGTATTCATGAGCGAATTTCAGGGACCGAGAGCGAGTGGAATATCCTGATAACGCCTCCTAGAAAGTAACAAATCTCAAACAAATATAATATAATAGATAATAAGTTAGTGGAATTGGCTTCACAGTGGTTGAGCCATACATGTGAAACAGCTTTCGAAAGTGCACTCTGATCCACAAAGTAATAATTACTAGCAGGCCAAACTGTATCATGAACAATGGAAAATTCTGACAAGCGTTCAACCTTATGATCTCTTGGATAAGATGAACAGAAGGAGCAATGATCTCATCCAGTTGACAGAGAACAAAGAGCTAAGAAGGTTATTACCGCCCACTATTGAGAGGCAAATACACGCTTCAAGCAAACAGTATCGCTTCTTTCGACTTCCCAGCTATTGAGACAATGCAGAAAGGCAGCGCAAATTAACGTAAAGTACAGTTGATGTATTGGGAGCTGTTAGAGGCGAACGAACAGCTAAGAATACCTTTGGAAATGGGTAAATGACGCACGGATCAGTTAGATACAGCGTATGGTACAAACGTCTAGGAAATAGCGGATATTTCTTCTCTCCGTAATGACCCCTTGGGTGCCACGACCTTCAAGAGTTCATCAGAGTTCAGTTCCAGGCATCTCTACCCAGGTGCGACTCGGTCCACACGACCGTGCGTGCTCGTCAAGGAGTGCAGTGGAGATGTGTAGGCGGCTCTGAACATCGACGTCTTCAGAGCCGATGGCGAGTATGGAGCAGCGCCGGAATGCAAGAGCGGGGAGAACGTGAGACACCCCGAGACAACACGCTCACCAGCGGCGTCGTCCGGCATGACTCCCACGTGGGAACGAACCTGGTTCGCCTTGGTGGGAGGCGAGCAGTCTAGCCACTACACCACCGCGGTCGCTACAATCTAAAGAAGAAGAGTCGAAGGTGGCGGTAAACGAAGCTATATTCGAGTGGGGTGGGTTCAAGTGAGTCTGTGTCACATGGAGACTCGGAGTTGCATGAAATAAGCGGACACTATAAGAATGTTACACATGTAGTATATAGGTTCAACAGATCCCAAGTTTCTTCTGGAATCGTGTGAAGCGACACAGCTTGCANAAGAATGTTACACATGTAGTATATAGGTTCAACAGATCCCAAGTTTCTTCTGGAATCGTGTGAAGCGACACAGCTTGCAGGAAAGCAGTCGCTGTGCGAGGCAGACTGAACTTTCACATGGCGCTTGCGTGGTTCCGTCCACGTTATATGCAACATGTCCGTGCAACGCTTTGATGATTCACGAAACACGGGAGTGCAAGCCGTAGGCGCCGGACCTCTCTGCGATTACAACGACGCCTGTGGACCTCCGAGTTCTCTTTACATTGCTACCTCTTTATCAATATCAACTAAACTTGAAGGTCTGCAAGCGGGACGAGGTGGGCTACACGAGGCAGTGCAGGCCACGAGGAATACAACATATTCGCGGTTTCTTCACACTTTTTAAATCAAACCATTGAAATATTACCCCATGCATGACGTGCTTGGTTGCTTCCAAAATATGTCACGTATCACACGCGTTTTATACTTCCGTTAACATAAAAGTAAACGGCTTTTCCTTAAACTAAACTTTTGCTCATATTTAATCCCCAAATTACAATATTCTATTTATAATTAATATCAATAAAACAGGGAGAGAATATGTGTGTTGNTATTCGCGGTTTCTTCACACTTTTTTTAATCAAACCATTGAAATATTACCCCATGCATGACGTGCTTGGTTGCTTCCAAAATATGTCCTGTATCACACGCGTTTTATACTTCCGTTAACATAAAAGTAAACGGCTTTTCCTTAAACTAAACTTTTACTCATATTTAATCCCCAAATTACAATATTCTATTTATAATTAATATCAATAAAACAGGGAGAGAATATTTGTGTTGNCTCATATTTAATCCCCAAATTACAATATTCTATTTATAATTAATATCAATAAAACAGGGAGAGAATATTTGTGTTGGTAATTCCTGGTAAGAAATAGTTCTCATGCAAAATATTATTAAACCTAATGCGCAAGAATGCGGTGCGTTGTCCCTTTAGTGTGATTTTCTAGACTTAGCTCAGTTTTGTTTGCACGAGGCGGAGGAATAGCCTGAAAGTAGAACCTAAGCAGGACTTCCGGGCATGTCAGAACTGCAATGTACGGCTATCTGTTGGATCGTGTGTATGGAGTACCAGACATCTGCAACGAGATCCCGCACTGGCTGTTGCCAAACATCGCTCAGCGCTTACGTTATTTATGTGCATAACTGCAGCAGTAGTTACAAAAAGTAGGTTCTGGAACAGGGGCTCGAGGTGGGGGTGCCGGGGAACCACAGCGCTAATATTGAATGATGTCACGCAGCAACTTCCTGTTCTGTCATCCCTCACCAAAGGTACCCATTATCCCTTTCTTCCCACGGAATTCCCCCTTTTTTCCCTCAAAAACGCCCAAAATTTCCCCCAAAACCAAACACATTTCTTGCAGAAATTTTCCTTGCCAAAATTTAGATGAGTCACACAGTCCGAAAATAGCATGACACTACAATGTGGCTAAGTGACTCATTTTTTGGGAATGAGGAGTTGAATAAATTACAACAAACTATGCTAATAGGTGGACTTAGGGCATACTTGACCCTAACGGCCATTTTCGTTGTCAGGGGTGACGCCTATGTTAAGAATTTGATGAGTATATCTTAAACGGTTCGGAAATTACAACCAACTATGACACGTACTCGGTGCCGGCACATTATGCCACGACATTTTAATACACGTCTGCTGCTGTTGTCAAATGGACAAGAGGTGACTGCACTGCACAATCCAGCTGATCCACANGACATTTTAATACACGTCTGCTGCTGTTGTCAAATGGACAAGAGGTGACTGCACTGCACAATCCAGCTGATCCACATCAACTGAGAGATGTGTTGTTATCACAAGAGTGCGTACTGCCGCTCCATGTACCTGCTATAGACGGCGGAAGAGGAAGGCGCGTTGAGCTCCAGAGAGCGAGAATGCAGGGTTGCCAACTTTTTGAAAGGAAGTCTCTAAATGAGCATACAAAAATCGCCATGTTGTATTAATTGTTTAGTTAATTATGTACATATATAAAATATCTGTTATTGCAGATTGAAACTTTATTATTGCTCGTTACCATTACTTGCCCACGATATACAAAGTGGTCCACCCAATGTGGACACCCCTGAAATTTCCGGAAAGGTTGCAGATCACGAAATGCTGTTTTCGCTAAATGAAATTACGTACGGGGGCAAGTAATTTGCCGCAATGTGACTAATCGTAACACGTGTATGGAAAGAAGTAAATAAACCATATATGATTTTTCCCCTGGGAATATACATTTGTATCAACGGCATCTGAAAGTACGTGCAAAGAGGATATACATATATATAATAAATATATAAAATACATTTCGTTCGTACAGCCACACACTGCAATACCACTTACCATAACAGATTACGGGGACTGGTGCTGCACTGCTATAAGGAAGTGGTCCCGCCAGGATNGACATTTTAATACACGTCTGCTGCTGTTGTCAAATGGACAAGAGGTGACTGCACTGCACAATCCAGCTGATCCACGTCAACTGAGAGATGTGTTGTTATCACAACAGTGCGTACTGCCGCTCCATGTACCTGCTATAGACGGCGGAAGAGGAAGGCGCGTTGAGCTCCAGAGAGCGAGAATGCAGGGTTGCCAACTTTTTAAAAGGAAGTCTCTAAATGAGCATACAAAAATCGCCATGTTGTATTCATTGTTTAGCTAATTATGTACATATATAAAATATCTGTTATTGCAGATTGAAACTTTATTATTGCTCGTTACCATTACTTGCCCACGATATACAAAGTGGTCCACCCAATGTGGACACCCCTGAAATTTCCGGAAAGTTGCAGATCACGAAATGCTGTTTTCGCTAAATGAAATCACGTACGGGGGCAAGTAATTTGCCGCAATGTGACTAATCGTAACACGTGTATGGAAAGAAGTAAATAAACAATATATGATTTTTCCCCTGGAAATATACATTTATATCAACGGTATCTGAAAGTACGTGCAAAGAGGATATACATATATATATATACATATATATAATAAATATATAAAATACATTTCGTTCGTACAGCCACGCACTGCAATACCACTTACCATAACAGATTACGGGGACTGGTGCTGCACTGCTATAAGGAAGTGGTCCCGCCAGGATGAGTCACGGCGCGTGTTGCTTGCTTACAGCTGTGAGTACAGGTCCACTGCCCCATGCTACTGGCCCACCTATCTGTATCACATTTGCACATTATTTCTTGGCGTGGCATTTACACACATTCAAACACATATTATGCATATATATGTATGTATATATATATATATATATATATATATGTGTGTGTGTGTGTGTGTGTGTGTGTGTGTGTGTAAATGTCATAGTAAGAAATTTAAACGAAAGTTAAAAGCAATATTAATATCCCATTTGAAATATTTTAATAATGTATTCGCTAGGTATATGTGCAAACATACAGTACTCTCAAACTGTATACATGGAAATTTCAAGTAGGCCATTCTCGTACAGTGTGGAAGTTTCCAGAACTTCGCACACGACGGGGAAAAATCGTATCTCTATCTCCACAAGAGACCACACGACTGCATGTAATGTGCATGGCAAAAGGCGTGTACGGAAAGTCACTCTTTTAGCTGGTAAGAATAAAACTTTTACGCGGCTCGTTCGATAAGTGACCCGGTTGAAGTTCACTCGAGTTCGGAAAGTCTACCGAGTTAACTCGATCAACTCCAAGCTAAGACTGCTCGACAGCAAGGAAAATGGGTTTTTGCAAACAACACAAGTGAAATGACGCGAAAATATGTAAACAGTGCAACCAAAACAAACAAACACGCATTCGTAAAATCGGTGATTAGTGGAGCTTGAAAGAAAATATCATATATTTGTTCAAATAACAGACGGGAGGCTTTTCTCAAGTAGCTATGATAGAACACGATTTTATACTAACATTATGCTTAATACAGTTGTTTTTGAGTTGCGAGTCCATTTGAACGTAAATAATTTAACAAAAACTCTTACTTGCCGTTATCATCTAATACAGCACTTAGTGAATCCACTAAATATTCAGGTTTATTTTGAGTCCCCGCCATTTCAAAACCTTGAAAAAGTNTAATACAGCACTTAGTGAATCCACTAAATATTCAGGTTTATTTTGAGTCCCCGCCATTTCAAAACCTTGAAAAAGTTTTTGGGCGTTCAGTAACAACTTGGTTAACAACTAGTGATAGAGTGAACCTGGTCACGTGACTTAGTGAACCCAGTTAACCCTTTCAGGTCACTTTTCGTAAACGTCTCTGAATATTCCCATTCTCCCACAAGGTGTGCATCACATGTGGGAATCGAGCCGGACGATGCCGCTGGTCGGCAGGTTTTTTCGTGGATCTCCAGTTTCCCCCGCTCTATCATTCCGGCGCTGCTCCATACTCACCTCGCTCCACCCACATCGGTTCTCAAGATCTCGGTTTTAAGAGCCGCCCAAATCACTTCATTAACTCACTCAAAGTGTTTATCATACATTCCGGGGAAATTAACAGTCCTGAAGACACAAAAATGCAATAATATGATAAAAAAAATCTTCAGCATTTCTTCAGATCAGCACAACAGCCACCAGATGTGTACAGAAATCAGCAACTTTCTGACTTGTCGCAGTGTGAAACGTGGCCACCAGACCATCTCCAGAGGTCGCCAGATCTGGTGTGAAGGTCACTAGGTTCGCATGTGCGCGGTGCAAGGCGGGACCGAGTGCACTGTGCTGTGTTCTTCGCCCGACCACTGGATCAACAACCCGTCGTTCTTCACGGCTGCTGCATCTGCAGTCACCTACAACCTGCCAGGCTCTCTGCTTCACACCTCAGCGATACTGTGATTTACTGGTAGCAACATTTGCTTGTGAACGTCACTTTTCATACCTGCTACTTTTCACATCCTGCGATGCCGTGATTTATGCTCTATACTTTTCACTTACTTCACGTAAGTACAAATAGGTAATACGCCAACCATAACAGTGGTCAGGCCTGGACACTGTTCTGGTAATAACTGTTTAAGTCAAATTTATAAATAAATAAATAAATTTAAATTATAAAAATTTTAAACAAAAAAAAGCTTGTCAGAATTATTAGTCTTTCTTTTCTTAAACTTCAATATTTTGCTTTTAATTTTTATTTCTTTTAATTTTAAGCTTATTTTTTCCTATAACATAAAATACATTCATTTTGTCTTGTTTTCCTTTCTTCAAACAATTGAATTATAATAATAATTAATATTCTATAAATATCCTTAATCATAACATATAAATATATGGCTAGGAGAACTATATTAAAACAATCATTCAAAGAAACTGAAAGTTTAGGTTCAAATCTTGTATCAGTAATATTCTATAATTTGATGATTTCTGTAATTGAAGGTACAATGGTAGGAAAGATATATGAATACAACTTAAAATTCTAAGCATGTTAGAGCTTTTATTCGCCTCGAAATAGCACAACCATTCGGAAAGAAATATATTGTCACAATGCGCCAGGGGCATATCCGAGTTCTTGAGGGATAAAGCTCTTAATAAAAATAAATAACTAATTTTTTTTTTNCACAATGCGCCAGGGGCATATCCGAGTTCTTGAGGGATAAAGCTCTTAATAAAAATAAATAACTAATTTTTTTTTATGCTTATACAAAAATTTTCACATCTTTTATTTACAGCATTAAAAATACCTTACTCCACTATTAATCTTATTATTCTCAAAGCGCAATATTAAATGTTTACTTATATTTTAGTTAAAGTCCTTACCGCTGCCTATATATTGTTAAGAGTCATTTAATTCACGCTCAATATTTACACATATTCACTCTGTATATTGCCATCANCACAATGCGCCAGGGGCATATCCGAGTTCTTGAGGGATAAAGCTCTTAATAAAAATAAATAACTAATTTTTTTTTTATGCTTATACAAAAATTTTCACATCTTTTATTTACAGCATTAAAAATACCTTACTCCACTATTAATCTTATTATTCTCAAAGCGCAATATTAAATGTTTACTTATATTTTAGTTAAAGTCCTTATCGCTGCCTATATATTGTTAAGAGTCATTTAATTCACGCTCAATATTTACACATATTCACTCTGTATATTGCCATCATTCCAGGTGTCTGTCACTCACGCATCCAGGTCAATAGTTCCGCCAGTCAGTCGCACCCTTCACTGCGCCGATTCTCGCAGTCCGCAGATTTCACTCCCGCTGGTCACTCTCGCCGCCACTCGACGCTCTGCTGGCTCGTCGTCTTCTCTGTCTTCGCTCACCTGGAGCTTAACGTCGCACAATCCTCCACACTCTAGACTGTCGGCTTGGAGACCCATCACGGCTTAAATAGTCTCGCTGGCCTGAACTAGAAGTTTGCCCACACCCCAGGTGTCACTGAGAGGGGCTAAGGCGATGACCAAAACATTCTTGCAGCGATAACCCCAGAAATTCAATCCGCTCAAAGACGGGATCGCACGAGTCCTGATAGGCTTATCTGGGACGTGCGGCGGCAAACATTTGTAAATGTCCGACCTCTCCTCGGGCTATTCTCGTCCTTGACACGCTGATTCGCTTGCTCGAACCGGGGGGGGGGCAGGGGAGCGATGTAGAGCAGCAAGCATGTGACAATATGTAAAGCTGTTCAATCCATAAAGGATATTATTATACGTTCGTTATTGAGAGGCCACAAGGGATTTGTTTGGTTTTATTTCTGCAAGATTACCCACATTCCCTTATCCTCCAGCCCTAATCGGTTTTCATGCGAGTATAAATTTTTTTTTTTCAATGCAAGCACTAAAGTTTTTGGACAGTAAAAGGTTAACTCGTTTTTCATTAAATGATACATGCGCAATATTTATGAAAGCGTGCAGATTGATATTCTAATTGGGAGATTGGTGGAAAGATTGGAAGACTGACGGAAATATTGTGAGATTGATGGACAATTGAGGGAAAGATTGGAACTTTGAAGGAAAGATTGCGAGAATGATCGAAAGATTGGGCGAATGATCGAAAGACTGACGGGCAGTTGGATGGCTGGAATGTCTGACAACATGACCTATAGGCATTGCTGGTCGACTGGTGTGATGTGTTGATATGACATTTGTTTTGTATTGCTGGTTTTCTTGCAATGACATTGACTTTGGGTAACGACTGATGTAATGATCGATTCATCTAGTCGAGGTTTCACGCGATAGAAAATGTTATCAGAATGTTTAGTAGGGATAGTTGCTTGGTTTGTTTCTTGACAGAAGTTGTGATATGGCAGTGGATATTGTGTCATGGTTGAAATATCTGGCCATATGGTTAGATAATAATGAATTATATTTGGTTGGTTGGTAGAAATGCTTGTCGGCATGTTTTATTGAAATTATATTGATAAGAACGATGACCCTCTGTATAGGAAATCAGACATTGCCTTAAGCTGCAGAAACTTAATAAATTATATTTAATTGGTAACGTTTTTGCATCATGCTGAAGTATAAGAGTACAGAAATTTTGTATACATGTGCGACTACACATAACTTTGACAATGTAAGTTTACTTGGAGTGATATTTTAAAGAGAGATTCTAAAATTGCAGCACTAATTCTCGCACTTCACGGACCACAATCAGCACCACACGCACTACAATCAGCACCACACGCACCACAATCAGCACCACACGCACTACAATCAGAACCACACGCACAGGTGGTCAGCAGGTTGAGAGACTATAAAGCCAATGAAATATATATATGGGGGTCAGTCGTCTGCTGGTCTTCGTATCGGGAGTTTTGTCGCTGATCGCTCCACCAGCATTTTTTGTTGGGAATTATGCGATTTTTTTGGGTTGAAAGACATTCAAGGTCCTGGGCATGGAGTCAAGGTCATTATGGTCAAGGTTAAGATTGCCAACATTCAACATGGGGGCCGTAGTCAGTAACGTAATATATTCGTCGACTTTTATTAATTTATTTAATTTTTTACAATTTTTTCTCGACTTTTGTTTTTAAGGTAATTGAGACAAGGCCACTGGTATCTAACAAGGATGTCGGAGTATCCATGTGATGTTTTACCTCGATTTTAATCTCCTCTTAATTTTTTAGAATTTTCTCGATTTTTTAAATAAAGGATGATGGTCGGGTGGGGGAAGGGGGAATGTTAATACAAAGCAATTGATTGGAAGGGTTGTCAGTCGTCTGGTGGACGTGGTGCTGGGGGTACTTCCGGAAATGTAAGTTCTTTTTATCTTTTTTTATATTATTTTTTATACATTTTTACATAATTTTTTACAATATTTTTGAATTTTTGGATTTTTTTAGATTTAACGTTACCGGGGTTAATGTCGAAGTCACCGATATCCAACACGGTGGAAATATGGCCGCCATCAGACCGGAATGACAGAGCCTGACAGTCCGGCACTCCGACGCCAGACACCATCTGTACCCCATTTAAAATGCATCGGCCCAAAGTCTCCATAATCATTCTACTATGCTCTATAAGACGCTTTGAGTTGCAACAGTCTTGCATAGAGGATGCGATGTATTGGGCGTGGAGAGAGGCACCATTATGCTAGGTGACAGACAACTGCCAACCAAAGTTCCTAAGTACATAATCGTCAGTGTGGGCCGCCTGCCGTCTGGGGGTTGAATGAAGTGACACCTGCAGGGGGTGGCGTCGGGGTGCGAGGGCGGAGGAAACCGCCGCAATTGAGGACTCCCCAAGAACCATTCGCCATTAAGTACACTGCTCAAAAAAAATTAGAGGGGCGAGATTTTTAACATATGTATTGTTGTCGTGTAGCTNGAGGGGCGAGATTTTTAACATATGTATTGTTGTCGTGTAGCTCTTGAGATGGATAAATAATGGTTTTTTCCGACAGTTTAAACCTTTATTTACCGTCAACGAAAAACATGTTACTGTGTCATTGCACACATGGGTGCTCTAAGAACACATCATGTACAGTGTTCTAAACTAAAGTAGAGACTCCGTCCATTAATGTCAAATGAACACACAAAATACCATTTGAGTATCGTGTATGGCCTCCATGAGCCTGTANGAGACTCCGTCCATTAATGTCAAATGAACACACAAAATACCATTTGAGTATCGTGTATGGCCTCCATGAGCCTGTATTACTGCCTCACACCTTCGCTACATGCCTCTGAGCAGTCCACGGATCTCTGCTTGTAGCATGTTCTACCATTCTTCAATAAGGACCTCTGTAAGTTGTTGAGAGTCTGAGGGGCAATAGGACAGTCTCTGACTCGTCTATCCAGTTTATCCCATATATGTTCAACGGGATCGAGATCTGGACTTACAGCAGGCCGGTCCATTGTTATAATCTGGAGATCCCGTCGACTAGCGGTATCGTCCGGCGCCATTCCCACATGCGAAAATCCGGGAGTGACCCCGCCTTGAATCGAACCCGGTTCGCTTAGGTGGGAGGCGAGTAGTCTGACCACTACACCACTGCGGCCCCGAGAAACATTGGGGCAGCTTATAACCTAAGGTAAAAAACTCGCTAATACGGACTTGAAGACTACAGTCATGCGTTTGTTGACAGGACTTGTTCTTGTGAATTACGCAGGCAACAGTGCTGTCGTGTTTCTCCTTGGTCTCATGTTCTTGGATTTCACAATTGAAGGTCACACACTTCTCAAGGCGAAGGAGACAGGGAACCTACTTTGTGAGACAATCCCCTCACTGCACGTTAATTGCACGCCAGTTCTCATACTTTGTCATTCCACATCGCGTGTTATCATCCTCGTCTCGAGCTCAGGTCCTTCAGAGATAGCAAACACGTCGGCCTGCTGCCTTCTTATAGTTTGAATCCGAACACAAGCTTTACTGTGTAACGACAGCCGCTGTGACATAATTATACGATTGTTTTTGCACAGTTTATCAAAGTTTTAATTCTTAAGTACACATATTTGCGTATGAGAAATTATGAGCATTATTTGTTGTACTTAACTACATGCCTATCACACTGATGTTTCGTGTTTGTAACGTTGGGCTAAGTCATTATATTAATGCTATATTATATCATTTTGCAAGGGGGGGGGGGGAATAGATTAAGGAATTAACACAGCTCCGAAAACATAAAAAAACACCAAAACTAACTTTTTTTTTAATTTCGATGACAGAAAATTGGTATTTAAAATGTATACGGATGTCTTTATGATGTCTCTTTAAACCAGTGTAAACAAATTGCTCAAGTTGAGCGTAAAGTTTGTGTTATCAGCAGAACTCATGTTATCAACAGCACACCGGAAACCTAGTTCTTATTACAGCCACTGCGTGAAAATTGACACTGGAATGCACCTAAATATTACTCGACACGTCCACAAAGTGATATATGGGAAATGTTACGGTGTAAAAATACATATTTGTGTTGCTACCNAAATATTACTCGACACGTCCACAAAGTGATATATGGGAAATGTTACGGTGTAAAAATACATATTTGTGTTGCTACCATTCCACTCTCATGGACAAACATTAAAAGAAGCCTGTATTAATTAGCAACTAATTCTAATTATTTTAATGAGACACTACCGGACGCAACTATTTTACCTAATTGTCTGAGGGCATTATTGTTAATGTGTCCGTTGTTTCTTTCCCAGATACAAACTTGATAAGTGTAGAGTTCATCGTGAACGAACTAAATGCAGGAAGCTGCCCCAAGCGATGGTAAGGCGACAAAACTCGCCAGTGCAGCTGTCATTCACCTGGACCTGGCACTCCTCTGTAGGTTTCGTATAACGTCGATTGTCCGGAGTCCGCTGTGCTCCTAGAGGTGCCGTCGTACCACTGCTCAACCAGGAGCCAACACTTCAGCTTCCCCCGCACGCTCTAGCCGCTGTTGATTGGTTGCTGCCAGAGCGTGCGTACGGCTCGGTACATTTGTCGTCGCTTTNAAATATTACTCGACACGTCCACAAAGTGATATATGGGAAATGTTACGGTGTAAAAATACATATTTGTGTTGCTACTATTCCACTCTCATGGTGAAACATTAAAAGAAGCCTGAATTAATTAGCAACTAATTCTAATTATTTTAATGAGACACTACCGGACGCAACTATTTTACCTAATTGTCTGAGGGCATTATTGTTAATGTGTCCGTTGTTTCCTTCCCAGATACAAACTTGATAAGTGTAGAGTTCATCGTGAACGAACTAAATGCAGGATGCTGCCCCAAGCGATGGTAAGGCGACAAAACTCGCCAGTGCAGCTGTCATTCTCCTGGACCTGGCACTCCTCTGTAGGCTTCGTATAACGTCGATTGTCCGGAGTCGGCTGTGCTCCTAGAGGTGCCGTCGTATCACTGCTCGGCCAGGGGCCAACACTTGAGCTCCCCCCGCACGCTCTAGCCGCTGTTGATTGGTTGCTGCCAGAGCGTGCGTACGGCTCGGTACATTTGTCGTCGCTTTNCCCCCGCACGCTCTAGCCGCTGTTGATTGGTTGCTGCCAGAGCGTGCGTACGGCTCGGTACATTTGTCGTCGCTTTTACTGTTGGCCATGAGTTACGCAGACTTCGTCAAGTCCCCTGTATCTAGCTGCAAACCTCGTAAAGTTGCCTATATATATCAGACAGTTAGTACACTGGTAACGTGCGTGCTACGCCGTCGACCATAAAGCGTTCTCTTGTCAACGCCTGGAAATGATTTAAAGCAGTTTTAGGAGATGTGGATCAGTACTACTGCACACCTTTACGCCAGCTACAGCAACATTAAAGAACATATATACGTTTACGAGTTAGGTACGTGCGTGTACGACTTACAGTGGCTCTCTTTCATATTCGACCACGTGCCTCTCTAGAACTTTATACATGATGTTAGTAAATACATCACATACGAGAAAATCACATTCGTATTGTATTGCTACAAGATGCCGGAGGGACGCATCCGAGTTCGTGAGGGATGAAGGTCTTAATAAAAATAAAATACTAAATTTTATTTTCATTTATTCACACAGCTATGATTTACAGCATTAATTATCTATCTCCACTATTACACTTTTGTATTTCTCAGTGAGCGCAATATATATTTTTATTTTAACTCTTATTAACGTCCTTAATATCCCTGTTTGGTTATATCAATTAACTCATACTCATCATTACAACACTTTCTGTCTGTATGTTGCCATAATCACTAATGTCTTTCACTCATGCGTCCAGTCATATAGTCCAACTTGCCGATGCTCGCAATCATAGGTTTTCCTCTCTCCGGTAACTTATCTCACCGCTCGCTCGTCGTCTGTTGCTAAAACGCCAGCCACTCGTCAACTCCCGGCGCGGAGGAGGGGCACTCTTAAACTCGCCGGCCTCGACCTGGAAAGTTCGATGCACCCCGAGTCATGCTGAGAGAAACCAGGGCAACAAACCACCGGGAAATCCTTCAGATAAGCCTGGAAACTCAATCAGCCGAAGGTCTGGAGCGCACAAGATGTATCGCGGGACCACGCGCGGCGCCACCTGCTCTTGTGTTGCGTGCGCGACCTTGACGCATTTCCGCTCTCGCGCCGGATGCGAAGCAGCAAGCGCGTAGCTATATGTACAACAAAATATACAGTCTTTCTGGATATCACAACAAACTGATCTCTCAAATATAACACACAAAAGAAGTTTTCATAAGATGCACGAAGTATCATAGAGGCATTAATAACCGGCCATCAAAAAGTCCAAATGTATGGTCTCCGGCGAAACCAAACAGAAAACACTTAATACGTCGTAGCATATCCGTTTCGTCGTATAACCTCTCGCAGCCGTTTTGGAATGTTGGAGATTAATATCTGAGTCTCGTAAGCGTAAACAACGTCCCTATCCCCCCCCCCTTTTTTTTTTCTTCGTTCCTAGTCACATTTACCACTTACCTATGTTCTACTTGCTCTACTTTTGATGTCAGCCTACAGATTGATATCGGCTCTCAAGACCTCGCTGTTAAGAGCCGCCCAAATCTCTTCACTCACTCGCAGATTCACAACTGTGTTGAGATCAGGGTTCTGCAAAGATGTTTCAAATACTTTGGGACAGTTACACAATAGCCTACCTCCCACAATATATAAGCTCTGTGTTTTGGGTCATTGCCTTGATAGAATATAAATATGAAGCCAAATGTATCAACACTTTTACGCAGATTGTCTTTCAAAGTGTGGAGATAGTCCTCTTCCTTCACATCGCCATCCACCTGTGTCATTTAGCCGACTCCTGCTGAGGACTTGCAGCTCCAGATCATGATGCTGCCGCCACCGAGTTGGACAGTTGGTTGTGTGTTTCGGTTGTCCAGTTCGTCGTTTGGTTTCCGCCACACATTTACACAGAGGTGACAAAGGTCTTAGGATAGCAATATGCAAATATACAGATGGAAGTAGTATCGCGTACAAAATGTATAAATGGCCAGTGCATTGGTTGGGCTTTCATTTGTACTGAAGTNTACAGATGGAAGTAGTATCGCGTACAAAATGTATAAATGGCCAGTGCATTGGTTGGGCTTTCATTTGTACTGAAGTGATTCACGTGAAAAGGTTTCTGATGTGATTATGGCCGCACGACGGTAATTAACAGACTTGGAACGCGGAATGGTAGTTGGAGCTAGACGCATGGGACATTCCATTTCGGAAATGGTTAGGGAATTCAATATTCCGAGATCCACAGTGTCAAGAGTGTGCCGAGAATACCTAATTTCAGGCATAACTTCCCACCATGGACAACGCAGTGGCCGACCGCCTGCACTTAATGACCGAGACCAACGACGTGTGCGCAGAAAGGTCAGTGTTAACAGACAAGCAACACTGCGTGAAATAACCGCAGGAATCAATGTGGGACGTACGACGGACGTGTCCGTTAGGACAGTGCGGCGAACTTTGGCTGTACTGGGCTATGCCAGCAGAAGGCCGACTCGAGTGCCTTTACTAACAGCACGACATCGCCTGCAGTGCCTCTCCTGGGCTCGTGACCATATCGGTTGGACCCTAGATGACTGGAAAACCGTAGCTTGGTCAGATGAGTCCCGATTTCAGTTGGTAAGAGCTGATTGTAGTGTTCGAGTGTGGCGCAGACCCCACGAATACATGGACCCAAGTTGTCAACAAGGAACTGTGCAAGCTGGTGGTGGCTCCATAATGGTGTGGACTGTTTTTACATGGAATGGACTGGGTCCTCTGGTCCAACTGAACTGACCATTGACTGGAAAGTGTTATGTACAGCTACTTGGAGACCACTTGCAGCCATTCATGGACTTAATGTACCCAAACAACGATGAAATTTTTATGGATGACAATGCGCCATGTCACCGGGCCACAACTGTTCGCGATTGGTTTGAAGAACATTCTGGACAATTCCAGCGAATGATTTGGCCACCAAGATCGCCCGACATGAATACCATTGAATGGTGTATGTGCCCTACATTTCGCATAAAGCAGCGTCTCAAAAAAAATACCACCGCCATTTTGACAGAAATGAAAGATATCCCTGAAAAAATTGCGACAAGTTTTGTAGCACAAAGAATTTTCACGTGAGCGAAATATCTCAATGAAGTCAGTTAACGAAATTTATCGGAAAATAAATACTTTTAAAAACACCCGAGTTATCTGTCTCTCATAAAAAAGATGAAAAAAAAAATTCAATGTAGCAGTACATTTTTTTGTGAACACTGAACCACTATTGATGTTTTTTCATTAGTATGTTATATAATTATTGCATACAAATCACGTGGTTCATAATATATGTTTAATTTGCCAATTGTTTTTAAGTCTTAAAAAGCTTACGTGTTGTATATTGTTATTAACAATACATTTTTAATTTCCCAACCATTGTTAAATCTTGTATTTGCTTTGTATTGTGTACATTTTTACTTTCTTGTACAGAACATTTTCTTCTTCATATGGTATTTTTAAATAGCAAATTATTATGAAATTTTTTATTTGGTATGTATTTCAGAATTGTATATATTTTCTCGTAGAGAACATTTTTGTGTTGTAACTAATACATTCTCTCTATTTGCAAATTATTTTATGTTTATGTCTTGAAAAAGTTAAGTTTTATAATAGTATTTTCCCATTAGAAAACATATTCTTCATAATGTATTTTTAATTTTGCAACTGCTGTAAATCTTGTGGTTGTACGTGTACGACTGTCCATATGTCTTGTTAATTTGCTAAGTCTTGTATTTGTGTGTGTCAGCATAGTATTTAGTTTTCTCGTAGAGATAATTTTTCTTGTCTATAATAGTTCTGATTTGCAGATTGTTTCGAGTATTGTATTTGTTGCTGTTGTATATTGGAATATTGTTTTGCTTTTTGTGCATAACATTTTATTGTCCAAATTTAATTTTAATTTGCAAATCACTGTACGTTTGTACTTGTTATGTGTCTCATAATTGTTTTATTCTTTTGCGTAGAGATAATTATCCTTTTGTAATATATTTTGATGTAGTAATTTATGCATTGTAGACGCGGTGTGTTAAATTTTTTTTTTTTTTTTTNATCCTTTTGTAATATATTTTGATGTAGTAATTTATGCATTGTAGACGCGGTGTGTTAAATTTTTTTTTTTTTTTTACTTTTACACACAGACTGTGCTTTGACTCATATATCTGATAGTTTTATGCGTTGTCTTTANTTTTTTTTTACTTTTACACACAGACTGTGCTTTGACTCATATATCTGATAGTTTTATGCGTTGTCTTTATTAGTTCCATGTACAAAACGCAGTCTGATTCTTTACGTTTTCTTGAACTAAGAACAGAAATAATAAGATCAAAAGATTGAATAAATAAATTAATATATTTACTGTAAAACATTTGATATGATGCTTTCGTTTCTCCTTCACTTGGCTCACATAATAATGTATGTATTTCATTGATATAATAAAGTAGTGTTCTTAATCAAATGTTTTTTCTTTGTACTAGTTTACTTTAATTGTAATGACTTTTGCAAACCAGCTATTCAGCATAAGACGCCACGCTAGAATGCACTCACGCTGCACTTTCATTGTAGCGTGAGTAGTACGGTCAAATATTGATTACGTCATAAAAATTCTGTTCGTGTACTACATTTAATGTGTGGGAATGGCAGATTTGAAATAATTAGGAAAACAGTTTTCCTAATGTTGAAAATTCGAGTGCAAACTTTCGAAGGTTATATAAAAACATTAAATAATTTTTTTTTTACAGAAAAGTATGATAGGTAGAATAAATAAAAGCATGCCGTAAGAAGCGTGATACATTTCTGTACAGATCCTCAAAATTCCATTCATACCATCTTGTACGTAGCACGCGAATTCTCAACTACACGACGAGCTCCCGTCTGAGAGGTCTAGTCAGTCTTTATTACACTCGCCTTGGGTCAGCACTGTGGGCCAATGTGACCGGGCAGTTTGGCGGGGCTATGCGAGAGGCGGGGCTATGCGAGAGGCGGGGCTATGCGAGAGGCAGGGCTATGCGAGAGGCGGGGCTATGCGAGAGGCAGGGCTATGCGAGAGGCGGGGCTATGCGAGAGGCGGGCTGTATTTTGCTGAAAACTGTCACGTCTGGGGAATAACACACCACAGTGTTTTAAGTTGTGTGTTCCGCAGTCCCTTGGGAATTACTTTAATTGGCTAATGTGCACGTCATTAAGTTTCCTGAGAGTTCTAACTGAGGAGTACCCTGGCACACACCCCCTGTGACCCCGGAAAAAGTTACTGAATTTTGGAGTTTTCTTATGTATTTCTTAGGTAACACAACTAACTTTAAAAAAAAAACGCCTCCCAATTGTAATACATTTAGTCAGAATAATAATTATTATGTTTACAATACTTTCCCCTCCCCCCTTGAATAAATGTTTAAAACCTGTATATAAAAGTCACTCAAAACCCTTTTTGGAAAAGCAAAGCATTTAGAAAAGTACATGAAAATGTAACATTACAAAAAGTTTCAAACCCCTACAGTTATACATATCTTTGCAACTGTAAAAAAATTATCTACGTAAACCCCTACATGTACAATGTACATGTTCAAAAATTACATTGCAAAGTTGCCGTTTTCTCCCTTTACAAATTTTTGTGAAAAATTGCCAATAGAAAATCTTACGACTCCCTAGCCAATCAAGAACGGTCCGTCTCGTCAACCCCCCGAGTGATGACTGGTCGGGCGAGGCCACGCCCTCAGATGTCGCGGAACAAGCTCGAGGCTCCAAGGCGACAAAGTTGTCGTCGACGTACAATGTGCGGACACCACAGCGACCCCAGGTCGTGTGCTGGGTCTGGTGGAGAGAAGGACGGAGGGGAGTGTTGGCGAGCTCACACCACGCGACGTCGAACACCGTCCACGACGAGCTCAGCAGACGGCTGGCTTCACCGTGGTCGCCCGCTGTACGACGCGGCGAGAAACAGGTCACTTCGTTACAGGGCAACTGTCTGGTTGAGTGCGACATTGCGAGAGAACTTCGTGGCCACGGACTTTGGCTTTCAAGTGTCATTAGACGTTTGTCTAGCAACTTTATAGACTTTCAGTAGAAAAAGTAGCATTCGAGTAACAATATTAAAGTTGATGTGTGCATTTGAGTGTTCAAATGAGAAAATAATCTTTGCGCAGCTTTGCGGGAAGGAAGGTAGGGGAAGCGGTGTAGGGGAGGGCTCCTGCCGCTGGAGGGGGTAAACCACGTAAGGCAGCGTTTAAACCTACTGTTAACCACAAATGTTTATAACTTTTATTACTAACAACGTGTTGGTATCAAAAGTTATAAACATTTGTTGTTAACAGTCGGTTGTAAACGCGGCT
Source organism: Clitarchus hookeri (assembly GCA_002778355.1). Taxonomy (NCBI): domain Eukaryota; kingdom Metazoa; phylum Arthropoda; class Insecta; order Phasmatodea; family Phasmatidae; genus Clitarchus; species Clitarchus hookeri. The sequence goes on from NQII01006158.1 coordinate 50,776, forward strand.
TACATATGTTGGCAACAAATGTTGGTAACATGACCCCAGTTTGACATTTACTTTTTTTAATAACGTTGCAGTTCGCTGCAAGATGTCAAGTGTGGAGGAAGTTGTACTCACTGCGGCAGCACGAGTCATTTTGGCGAAAGAGAACAGACCAAGAAGGTTCTGGGTGAGACCTTCTCTGCGGGCAAGAGCTAGATATAGTGGAAAGGACTTGTTAAGTGACTTGAATGAAGATGACATTGATCGTTTGTCAGGCGAAATAAGGTGTAATGGAATAAAAGTTTTTTCAGAATGGCTAGTTGTGTCATTAAGTTTTTAATATCAATGACAGGACAAAAAATTGGGAAGCAAGATACTGATAACAGAAAAGTTATTCTAGTAAATGAAAATCTTGCAATGGCCTTGCGTTTTTTTTAGCTACTGGAGACTCAAACATACGCTTAACTAAGGTGTTTATAATTTCAAAAGCAACAATGTCATTGTTTGTGCCAGAAGTGTGTGGAGCGTTGATCGATGTGCTGAACGCAAACATACAAGTAAGTAATCGTTTTAAAGCTATTCTTAAAATATGAATATAAACATAGTTCAGCCTTGAGTAGATGGGTGGAGTAAACGGTAAAAATACTCGGCCGAATCTGCAGGTGTGCCAACACTCTACGCCGACAATTTTCGATTTTCCAAAGCTGTAAACTCGACCGAGCACTCAGCCGTTTACTCCACACGTGTAAACAAGGCTTTTATACAAGATCATTGATAGAGCGACTATGCAAGGTTGTAAATAAATACCAGAACTGTTCCACAACAAGAAGTATTTAATTCTGTATAAATATGTTCCTCGTTATTTAACACTTCGTTGACTTCCTTTTCGTCCGCCAAACCCACATCCTCAACAAAACCGAGAGCGCTCGCGTTCGAGAACAACTCGCGTGTAGGGTCTCTACGCACTGTAGGGTCTTCACGCACTGTAGGATCTTGCGTGCAGAAGCTGAATGACGATGCACGAGAATGCCTCGAAGTTGAACAAGATGGCACATTGTTCTTAGAATGGTTAGCGAATGAGGAAATTTCCAACTAAAAAAAAATGTGGTCTATTTTGGTGCTTTCCAATAATCTGACTACGCACATCTGTTATTTTACGTAACTGGCAAGCGACATTCTCGCTAAATACATGGAAGTCATATTTTTGTTTCGTGTTACTACCTAATTGTTTCATGACAGAATAAGCCTCTTCGGTCATAGGATTGTACTTCCGTATACCCGTTCGCAGTAAGGCGTTAGCAGGAGGAGGTGGGGCCAAGCCTCTTCGGATATAGGGCTGTACTTCCGTTTACTCGTTCGCTNGGGGGGGGGGTGTCTTTCTCGGAGACATTCCGGCGGCCAGTCTGAGCGATTTCCTGAACTTGTTCACTGTCTGGCTTTTCTTCTGGTGTGTCCACCTGAAAATAAAGTCGTAATACGTGACTTGTAACCAACATGCACACGCACACAGAAATGCGCGTGCGTACGCATGTGTGTATAATATAAATACGTGTCTATAATAAACAAGTAGGGACGCAGTACGCAGGTGATGACAGCAGCGCTTGTCATTTCGTAAATTAAACATTTATTTTTACTGCACTCTACATATAACTGGTGAGCATACGTGTTTGTTTTCAGGTCCCGTCAAGAGTGGTTGGATCACGCCCACGAGTATTACCGTCTGCGGAACTTCCCCCGTTGCATCGTGAGCATGGATGGGAAGCACGTGACTCTACGAGCGCCTATGCATACAGGAAGCGATTACTTTAATTACAAGGGGTTTTCCAGCATAGTCTTGCTAGCCTTTGTCAATGCGAATTACTGCTTCACGCGCGTTTCGGTTGAGTGTCAAGGACGATTATCGGACGTTGGAGTATTTGCTTACAGTACCTTAAAACAGCTGTTGGGAAACTCCAGTTTGAACATTCTGAACAACAGCTGCTTGCCTGGAAGAAACTTTCCTGTTACCTACGTATTGTTGACTGATGATGCCTTTCCCTTACAGTCATTTATTATGAAACCGTTTTCAGGACTTCACGACAAGGGCAGCAACGAACGTGTTTACAATTATAGACACTGCAGAGCAAGCAGGGTTGTTGGAAATGTTTTCGGCATATCGTCTGTGGCGTTCAGAGTCCTTCGACAACCACCCTTACTCGGGCCTGAGAACACTGAAAGAGTAGTGTTGGCCTGCACGCATCTACACGACTTTCTACGCCGAAGTAAATCGTCAAGTGCATCATACACTCCTGCGGGAACATTTGACTATGAAGACTGTACATCGGCAACATTAGTCCCTGGCCAGTGTAGATGGTATGGTTCATACCGTATAAGAAGGCCACTTTCTGACAGTCAGTGAGTGGCAATTTGACGTATACGAAACAAACAAAGCGCCATTTACAAAATCCTGTATCAGCTGATGCACGAACGAACAAAAGTTAAAATTACGTTGGCTATTCTGGGTGCACTGCCGATGCACATCAGAAAAGCAGAAAATACGCGGATAAGAAAGAGTTCTTGCATTTATTAATACATTTTATTTTACAAGGTCCCAAAACAATGGTTGTTAGTGTTAAAAACTAAACTTCGTGATAATGTAGTTATGTATAGGTGATCAAAATGAAATGTACAATAGAACGATACGACGTGGAAAAGTTTTCTGAAGTTGTGCTAACTTCAGAAAGCTTTTTCACGTCGTATCATCCATCTCCAACCTTGCTTTCAACACGTCCATGATATTAATTCCAAAAGCATACAGAAATATTGCATAATATTGTTGAATTATTTTTTCTAATAATTTGACGAAACGACACGAATTTTAAATATATTTCCAGCCCGTAACATAAGAATTATCAACTTTAAAAAATACGCTATCTGTTGACCATAAAGAGAGTTACTCAAAACTTCGTCGTGACGTGCTGCGCGCTATCTATCGGATATTCTGCGAGCTATTACCAGCCAGAAATGAACCTCTTTCCTGCGCGATATACAGCGAATTTACAAACATATGCCAATAATTATATTTTTCCACGAGCTCTGCATAATTTTTAAAGTAACATATATTTCATGTACAATGATTTGGAGTACAAGTCATTTATATTCGGCCGGTAATCGTTCGTCTACGTAAATTATACGCCATATTGTTCTCTCGAAACCCATCTCCTTGATTCCGTAGACACGCGTGAATAGTTTTTAAGCAATTCCAACGTTATTCCACGTCACATATTTCCAACTCGTATATATTAGCTATAACGTCCAAAGTGTAATAATATATACAACAGACGATCTCGCAAATTTTAACCCAAATTCACTATCTCGGACAAATTAAAAAAGAGTTATCAAATATCTAACATTTTATATTTTTACTTTTATAACCTACTTATATTTTTAGACAGATGTCAGTCTTAAAATATCTTAAAATTTGTTTAGCATTACAGTACAATGAGAAGTGGATTAGCTGACAGCGTGATGATAAAAAATACAGCCCCGACGTGACGGACCAGCTGATGGCGGAAGGATACGTAGTCAGATGTAAACAGTGGCGCTACTTTCGCCGAGCTGTCAAAAAGTGGCCTTCTTATATGGGACAGATATGAACACTACTTCGTTAAAACGAGTGTCAAAGAAACCTTTCCAGCTTGCAAAACAAATACGGCAGAAATTCAGTGGTTACATAAATAGCTCTGAAGGCTCGGTTCCATGGTGAAAAGACTATTACGAAAGAAAAAGAAAGCCTCGCAGTGGTGTATATAAGAGTGGTTTTCATGTGTTGTCTTTAATAAACTTTGTTTTGTATTTGAGCATTGTTCTTACCTGGTGCCTTAAAAAGGTGTAGCCCTATTTACCGAAATACGCCCGTATTTGTCTCCTACAGTGCCTATTGTATATCGACCTACTTTGATACATGCAAACCATCGCCAGATATGACACTAATTTTCTTTTTGAGCAATTATGCACCATTATACATGTCCCACAGCTATATACTTAATCATCCTGTAGGTTGCCAGCCCTGGAGTTTCTAAAAGTCTACAAACTTAAGGGACTACGGATTTAACACTATTTTCACTTACCTCGATGTCATTTTGTACTCCAGCCTCTCGAGTGTGCCGCGGACGAGTTTTGTCGTTCAGAAACTGCAGCGATTCGAACGCAAACCACTTGCTATTTACGGAATCTACTCCTGAGCCACTGTTCCCTTTTTTTAGACTCTCTGGTATTGACCAATCAACTTATTCATTTTATTCTGCACTTCTGCCTTGCTTATTTTCATTTCGCGGGCAATATCACCCCAAGCGTTCTTCTTGAGATTTTCATCTCTGAATTGCGCACACGTTTGGTCCCAAAAACAGTCTATTCGCGAAACAGCTCGATGAGGTTCATTAATTGCCTTACCCTTCGACCATTCCACTTCACTCTACATGTTTACCATTTGAAGTGGAAAGGAAAGTGCAGACTACACCGGACGACAAACACCACCACGCCACTCGTAATGCCAGGAAGACACTGAGGCGAGAGTGCGGTGGTGGTGTCCCACGGCAAAGGCGACGAGGTGGAGGGGGAATGTTACTAACATAGAAGATAAACGATAACACGTGTTGCTAGCAACATTCTCTGATCTTTACCGACTTCCAGCGGGTAACATAATTATGGTTACTAACATGGTATTTATGTTGCTAACACAGCTTGTTGGCAACAAATACACAGGCGTTTTTCAAAATGTTACTAGACAGGTGTAAACGCAGCTTAAGCCGTGTTCACTTTACAAGTCATGCAGTCTATAACGCTGAACAAGCCGATGGCCCTATGATTCCTTCCTTAACCATAACACAGAGGTTCGTACTTCCACCTGTAATTTCTCAACATCGNGCACTGGTGGCGGGGTGGAGGGCGAATGTTACTAACACAGCTTGTTGGCAACAATTACACAGGCGTTTTTATAAATATTACTAGAAATTGTTAGCAACACGTGTTACTAACACCGGCGTAAACGCGGCTTAACACTATACACACCAAACTGATAGTATAGATCTCTACTACAGCGCAATTAAATACCTCGACACGACCTACGTTTTATCGACAGGTAATATGCACGCGCGCAGCAGCTCTCGCCCAACCACTCTCGGCCGCTGTCACTATTGAACCGAACAACCCCACACCTTCGTGAGCGGCAATGGATTCTCCCCATTGGCTCGACGCGTTTTGTACTTTTGCGCATTATTTTCTCTGTGGGATTTCACAATTCAAGCAAAGGAGAGCTTCTTTAGTCTATACCGAAGCTTAATTGTTTCATGCACTCCATATAAAGACGATTTTTTTTTTTTTGCGTTTAAATAAAACCGATTTTAGTGGTACTATATAAATCTACTGGAAATATGTTAACTTCATTAATATTTTCTGCGCCTAATTTCAAACAGCATAGTTGTTTTAAGATATATAATAATTTAATATAATAATCAGTTTCTGAAGTGATTGTTGGGGTAAAACAAGTAATATTATCGGGAAACATGGCGCAGTCCAAGATGGCGGGCGGCGCCTTAGCCGCCAGCACTTGTGCTCACGCGAAAGACGAGTGATACCTTCGACTACATTTTGGAGAAAACTGGACATCGCCGAACGAAGAACTGAAACAACTGGCGCACCCAGCCATTTCTCCCAGATGAGAGATTATTAGTTACTTAAAGGTAAGTGTCATTTAATATAGCATCAATGCAGAAAGTTGTCGTTACCACATACCTCGTTCATAGGTAGATTTCTGCCCAGAATTGCCACAAACTATTTTGTTTGTATCCAGAATAATTGGTGCAGCATTTCACATAGCATTACATGCCAATATAAACATTTACTAACATTTACAAGAAGTGATTTTTGAACAGTTGGTTTGATGTTCACAAATTGTATTATTAAGATCAAACATGATTACACGAACACACAAAATACAGGCAAAACATATTATACTATTCTTACAATATAAAATAAAAACAACAACATGGGACATATACCTTACATACCTTACAGTGTAACAATTACACAAAGTAGCTTTTGGAAAGGCGAGTGTCAACGCCAACCGTATGTGTCAGATATGAAAGCTTGGTGAGAAATGCCTTAGCAAATGGATCCACCAACAACTGTGTACTTGTGTTTTCATCATAATAGACAGCTGAGGAAGAAGTCGACGTGCTTCGGAGAGTGGGGAGGGGNCTTCGGAAAGTGTTGAGTACGGGTAAGCGAATTCATTAAATATACCTTGAATACGACTTCGAAAAGTCATTTTTCTCTCGTCCGGAATTTTTTTTTACATGCAGAAGTAAACTTTTGAAAAAAAAAAATAAAGGTCCGAATCATCTTCCGAAGACCTTTTCTGGTCGGCTTTGTTAAGCAGGTATTCAAGTTTCTTGGGCACGATCGATACGAGGGTGGAGTTACAGTCTTCCCTTGGGCCACGTCTCCTTTCTGGTTTCGAGCACGATGGCGTAGATGTGCTGCTGTTGGTCCAGTGTGTCTGGCGTGACACCTCTCCGCCCTCCTCTCCATCAGTAGGAAACTCATTCAAGATTAGATTCTTCTTTTTTCCATTGTAACTACGTTCAATTTTGAACCACAGCACTACAAAATTAAATAGTTTTCGAGAAGCCACTTGAGAATACGTCTGCCAGCCTCAACCAGCTGGAGAGGAATGGTCCAGACATTCCGGTGGAAGCTGGCGGCAGCGGCACCGACGCAACCTGCACCGACCTCCATTCGAAACTAAGGAAACATTTCGAAAGCTACTTGACGCTGGTCGACGTGAGGTTGGTACGCAGGGGCGGGAGACCGGTGTCGTTGTGAGGCGTCCTTCCTGTGTCTCAACGCGAGCAGCTAGTTCATGTTCTGCCGCGACACCACGCTACGTCTAGTGGTCAGCCAGGACTTCATAACAAACACGAGGTCAAGTTCAAGCTGACCACCTTTCCATCGTAAACCTTTTGAAATTCCCGCAAAGTACTCCAGATATCTGGAGCGAATGCTTCAGTGGGGTATAGCACACTTCTAGTCCGTGCTGTAGTCCTACGGCTTAGGGGTCTTTGTATCGCAGCTTGCCGCCTCTCGCGATCGTGAAAGCCCACAGCAGCTGAAGAAGTTTCACGTCTCTCCACTGGCGCGTGATTCTTAACCACTCTTGCAGATTGATGACAGGCTGTTTGAAGTCCACCACTCCAGTCGGATGCCCTCGCAGGACGAGCGCCATCCTCCGCCCGAAGAGAAGCAAGCGAACAAGGAGAGGAAGAAAGTGGAGCACCTTCTGTAAGGACATGAACTCCCTGGGCAAAGGCTAAAGTATAGGAAGAGCATCTTGAAAACATCAAAGGAACTCGACATCCCAGCGGAAAAGGCCAGATTACAGCCGTGGAAGGCGAAGAACCCCCGTCATGTCTGCTTAGAAAAGAAGTAACTGAAAGTTTACCTCCGTGGTAAGTTTGCAGGTACTAATTTTCTATCTTTCTTTATTTTCCTGAATACTAGATGTTCTTCTCTCTCGCTTAGTTTCTTTAACATTTTATGTTTCCGTTAAAGTGTTATGTTTTTGTGTTTGTGCCTCAACGCGTCACTTCCGCCCATATATTCCTATACAATAATTGTTTGTTTTAGTGAGCTTTACCACCCCTCAATGTTTGTCCCATGATTTTAGAATCATCCTGTATATATATTATGTATATATATGTATGGTCGTAACTGCTGAGGATTTTCGAGTGCGATTGAAAGATGATGGAATGATTGGAAAAATCGAGCCGAAGACTGTTACCCACAGGCACACAGCCGCCCCATTTGAAGTATATATGCTCGACTGGGCACAATCACGCTCCCTCCTACCCTCCTTGTGAGAAAACTTCCCACAGGCACTGCACTTCTGAAACCACTGCCAATAACTCCGCTCTGCCACGCGGGCTACCAGTTATGTTGGCGGACTTAAGAGGAATAGTTCTATAACCGGACGTTGTATTGAGAGTGTCATGTGTAAACATACGGCTACTGCAGTCTAAGTTTTGTTTTGGTTGTATGCACATACGAGCAAGAATTTCCACATCATTAACTCGTTTACTTCCATAAAAATTCCCTGTAGTGTGAATAAAGTGATGANCATACGAGCAAGAATTTCCACATCATTAACTCGTTTACTTCCATAAAAATTCCCTGTAGTGTGAATAAAGTGATGAGGTCCTTGGTAACGTTAATCTTTCAAGTAGCTTCAAGATGCAAAGTGGGAGGGGAAGTAGATCCTAAGCCAGGCTTTCAAAAGTGCTCAGTTGACACTGAACAGCCTATAGAAACTCTCTTCATTACATAACATTATAAGACAGTTGTACTAACAGGCGTGATTTCATGATAAAATGTACGAGAGGCTGTTTATGGTAAACTGAGAACTTTTGAAAGCCCTGCTTCAGATCTACTTGTATGCACATTGTGTATTCTTACGCCAATCGTGAAATTAGCTTTGCCACGAGTCTGATCTCTTTATTCATGCGTCGGCAAAGTGAAACTGTGAAATTATTGCAAAAGTAAACCATTTAAAAATATTATTTTTATTACACTTGTGTACATTAAAAAGTGAGATAAAGCCTAAGAAGTAATTTTAGTATTTGCAAATGTTTACCCGGCACTTTTAATTGGACGTTAATACATGGAACTACTTTCCCTCCTTCGCCTCGTTACGAACTTTACTGGGAGCTTGCCAGTCGGTGTGCCTGCTATGCAGATACGGGGCAAGGATATTTTGGAAAGGTTTATTTCAAAAAAGTTCCGATAACCTTCAACCGAGTATATTTATATTTAACATTACAAACCAGCGGTAACTCACTGTCTCTTGCCCTTAACTGCCAAATAAAACCAGCGGTACATTGGGCATTTTGAATAACATTACTTACGTGTAAAACTTACAGTACTAAACAACGAACTTCGTAAACCAGTGAAGGAAGATGTGTATTATGTACCTCCGTGGTGTACGAGTAACTTTCTGAACTTCGCTGGTTTGGTTTCAGCCTGTAATGTGTGAGTAGATGTATTCTTACTCCATTAACAGTTACGTTACGGTTTTACAATTCTCACACAAAACCTTTAATTAGAAACTTGTTCAACGTAAATATACATTTCGTAAACCAAGAACGTCTTCGGTTAACACGTGTCACATAAATAGGAATTTTTAAAATTATGGCCGTGTAAATATTTTAGGTTAGTGAACTCTATCATTTAAAGCATTACACTGATTACATCCGAAGTTGATGACCTGAATCCCACCTCCGTGATGCAGTTGGTTGCAAGCTAGCTTACTTAATTTTACGAGTTTTCTGAATTAGAATGCCGGGTAAGTTACTCGTATATTATAATTGCCTTGGTACTGTTTCCCGTGTTTCTAGTTTCATCTTTAATGAAATAACTGTCAACGAGACGTCAACGCCTACCTGCCATCTAAGCTTTCAAGAACTTCACTACAATTTATTTGCACTCATGTAGAGGAAAGTAGGCTCATTAGTTATGAGCAACTTCTTGTTTTATTTTATAAAAAAAAAAGCTCTGCGCAACGAAATTTATTTTTCATAACATTACTATATTAAAGACAAAATTTTATCGGAGTGTAATTTCAACTGGAAAACAAACAAACTTATTACTTTGCAGAAACTTGTGTAAGCTATAATCGTTACAGTACATACACTTAGCTTCACCGTTTTTGAGGAATTCGTGATTTAATTTCACAGTAATACGTACCCATCCCTGGTAGGTGGGCAACCTGCACATCACGCTATTACACTATGTCGCGGTTATTGAAGGGAGGGGGTAATTCTAGAGAGATGTACATAACAGTGGCTCTGAGGAATGCTTTCATCTGCAATAAATAAAAAACAGTACCAGAATACAGTGCATCTGTCTGTGTTCCGTTTCCATGTATGGAGACTCGACAGTGCTGAGCAATTTTACTTAACGGAAAAATAGCAGTAGGCCTAACTAATTGGACAATTTGTCTCCAGTAGTTTTTCGTACAGCTTCTCTCATGAAGGTAGCCGGGAAAATTCTGAAATTATGGTGGTATAAATTGTCTTCACTTCGAGTGGCAAACACGCAAACACTAGTCAGTGTTCTCAATTTTGACTTGCATTTACCCCGCGGTATCCGTGTGACAGCTATGGGTGAGTACTCACTCGCTTCCATCTGGCCGCATAAAGAGAAGGGCAACTGCATGCCATGTGTACGATCACTGTACGCGGGTTGTAGGTGCAATGTTGAATAGCGCCTTTGCTAACAGCCTGCGTACAGTTTGCAGACATTCATAGGCTATTCGCGGTAAAGTGAGCACTTCTGAAAGACCTCTCATTTGGAATAATAGTCTATAAAGATATTTTATTTTAGCTTTAGACGTTAACTTCCAAGTGCGGTGGAATATACAAACTGTTTTTATTACTTACATGCCAGTATTTAATTAAATACAGTGGCTCACATTAATATTCGGCCACCTATGATTATCGCAGTTTCATGGTCTTATGTTACATTAGAAAAGAATATAAACATGAAACGTATTGCACAGTCATTCTTGTGTGCTTCAAATGAAATGCAATAGTAGCCAATGACTGAAATGAGCTGTGCAAGTTAATTAAACACAATATTTTGTCCTCGCGTGCTACATAAGTACGTCACTTTAATACTCGGCCAGTTGTGGTGGACGCGTGGCACAGGCATGATGCACATTGCGTTCGTACCTCGTGTCATTCCCTGCACGCTCTCTGCGCTGAGAGGTTGTATTGGGTAGCTCTCTTGGCTGCATCAGTCAGGCAAATGGGACGTAGGGCAGGAATACTACGTTTGAACAGCGTCAGCTGGTAATTTTTCATCATGCAAAGAAGAAATCTTAACGAGAAATTGCGGAGCACTTGAATCTGCCGAAGTTCACTGTCGGAGACATCATAAGAAGGTTTCAGAAGGAAGACAGAATAGATTCTGTACCTCAAAAAGGACAGCCAAAGAAACTAAGCGAGAGAGAAGAACATCTAGTAATCAGGAAAATAAAGAAAGATCAAAAATTAGGACTTGCAAACTTACCACGGAGGTACTCAATGAATGTGGAAAGAACGTCCATCCAGAAACAATACGACGAGTTATCAGAAGAGCAGGATATAATGGCAGGGTATCTAGAAAGAAGCCTTTAATTAATTAGGCAAATAGAAGAAAAGACTTACGTTCGCAAAAGACCACGCTGACAAAGATGAAATCTGCTGGAATGATGTCATTTTTACTGATGGTACGAAATTGAATGTGTTTGGTTCAGATGACAGGGTAACAGTATGGCGCAAGCCAAATGAGGAGCTAAAACCTGGGAACATACAACCTACTGTGAAACACAGTGGAGGTAGTGTTATGATCTGGGGTTGTGTATCTTCAGCAGGGGTTTGAGAGGCTGTGCGTTGATGGAACAATGAAAAAGGAAGACGATCTCAACATCCTGAAAGCAAACCTACACAAGAGGGCTGATAATCTGGGCATTAGGAACACGTTAAGTTCTACCAAGATAATGACCCAAAACACAAGTCGTACATTGTCAAGAGCTGGCTTTTGTATAACTGTCCCAAAGTCATGAAAACACTTCCTCAATCACTCGACCTGAATCCCATAGAAAATCTGTCGGATTAACTCAAAAGAAGACTGCGTACTAAAACAATTAGGTCCACAAAAGAATTACAGAAAAGGTTCAAGGAAGAATGGCGTAAGATTGGCTCCGAATGTAGCAGGNAACAATTAGGTCCACAAAAGAATTACAGAAAAGGTTCAAGGAAGAATGGCGTAAGATTGGCTCCGAATGTAGCAGGAAAATAATTGCTAATATGCCACAACGCCTGCGAGAAGTAATTAAACAGAATGGCCATGCTACCAGGTACTAAAAAACTGCGTGTTTAGTTTGCAAAGAGAATTATGTTTGTGTTTGAATGATGATGGCCGAATATTAAAATGGCGTACTTATGCAGCATGGGATGACAAAATCATATTGTTTGTTAAGTTGCATTGCTCATTTCCGTTATTGGCTACCGCTATATTTTATTTAAAGCACACAAGAATGATTGTTCAATATGATGTTACTAATGAAACATAAGGCCATGAAACTGCGATAACCATAGTTGGCGAAATATTAATGTGAGCCACTGTATGTAGTTAAAGGATAAGATACAGTTGAATAAAAAGTAGCTATGGCTTCAGAAGTGCTCACTTCATCGTGAACAGCCTATGGTGTATGTGTTTTTGTCAGCGGGGGTGGAAAGCACGGTCAGGTGTGTGCTGGAAGCTGTATGCGGGCAGCAGTTTAATGCTAGCGAGTACTCACCCTATGACAGCAGAGGCGCATGTGGGCATATTCCTCCCCCACAGGTACGCTATCTTTCCGAAGCCTTTCTCTGCGACTCGCACTCAGTGCGGTGTCAGACTTCTCGTCCAGAAGCTAGTCATACCACTGGAAATACGGCGCCACGCAAGCTGCCTACAGTGTCAAATACGCGACATAATGTTACATTTTAACACTAATAAAATATTAAAATATTTTCCCACAAGTCAACACTTTGTGAGGAATTACAAATGCTGTAACATAGTTGCTACGAACCAAGATTTCATGCAATGTTTACTTTCTACTAAGATATTAAATATCAACAGCTCACGTAGTCCTATAATGGTGAGAATGCATTATTATTGTATCATAACTGTAAGAAACTGAATGCAATCGTCGTATCTTATTTTTCTTGATGTTTGAACTACGCAAANTATTATTGTATCATAACTGTAAGAAACTGAATGCAATCGTCGTATCTTATTTTTCTTGATGTTTGAACTACGCAAGTTTAAAGTGGCATTTCAGGTACACATTCCCACTCTCTCTTCTTGATCTTCACTTTGTAACCGTGAACCAACTTGAGCATTAGCTCGAACGTCAGGCACTCCATTTCATCCCGACTGCCGCAAGGGAGTATCTCGTAGTTCCGAAGTATGGAAGATAAGGTCGTCTTCATCTGCAAGTACGAGTAGTTCTTGGCGATGCAGATTCTGCGGCCCGCGGTAAAAGGAACAAATGAAGACTGTCGCCATCCTTGAGCGGTAGAAGTATCGAATCGGTCTGGATCGAATTCGTGAGGCCGTGACACATACCGAGGGTCTCTGTGCATCTGGAATATGGGAATTATAATTGTGGTTCTGGCAGGAAGCGTGTAGTCAGACAGAACAATGTCGTCTTGGGCTTGACGTGCGACAACTGGTGACACTGGGAACAACCTCATGGTTTCGTTGATGACTTGCTCCAAATAGACCATCTGTCTCAGGTCGTTCGGAGTGACTTCTCTGTGAGCGCTACTTCCAAAGATATCCTCCAACTCCTCCACGGCCCTCCTCTGCACGTCCTGATGGAGGCCGAGCAACATCAGTGCGATGGACATGGTCAATGCCGTAGTGTCTATTCCACCAACCATCAAGCCTATGGTCTGGTCTCTTAGCTGATGGTCCGTCAGAATATTACACTTATCATCATCGTTGCTTAAGATAAAGTCCAGAAAACCCACGTATCTCTTGCAGTTCTCCGAGATGTCTTCGATACACTCCCGTCTTATATTTGCTTTTGACTCTTTCTTGTGGCGAACTATGATATCTACATAATCCAGCAGGGGTTGGGATAAGTTCACGAAATTCTTGTACGCTGGTGACATTTTCACTATAAAGTCAAACCAGAACCAAGGCTTCATCACAAGTTCGTAAAAACTACTCTTAATATCCTGGAAGTTCTTCACAGATATCGTTTTCTTTTCCTCGCCAACTGAATTTTCTGCGCCGAAGATTGTTTCTGCAACTGCGTCGAGAGCATGTGTCATCATGTAGTCCTCCAAGTCGAATGCTTCGCCTCCGGAATGTTTCTCGAGGACCTGAATCAGAACGGCGCTCGTCTTGTCAAATGTTCTGACGAACGTGGCAAGCGTCTGGACGTTGAACGCCGGCTCCATTATTCTCCGGAGCTTCTTCCAGTCTGCAGTGTCGGCTGCGAACAGCGCCTCGCCCATCATCAACCTGAACAGTCTGTAGGGAGGGGGTTTGGACAGCGTCTTGCTGCTGTTGAACACGACTTGGACGTCGCGAGGATCGCTGATGGTGACCACCAAGATGGGCCCGAGCCATAGCTTCCAAGTGGAGCCGAACTTGGAGCACTGCTCCGTCCAGTACTGCAGTGCATCGGCACCAAGGGTCGACACCGTCAAGACGTTGCCCAGCAGAGGTAGTCCGCGAGGTCCCGGTATGACGCTCGCCAATCTCCGGTAGCGACCACACCGCAGACAGACGTACAAGATGATGGCACACACGAGGAAAGCAGCGGACACGACCCACGCGGCCATGGTCGGGGACTCTGCTGTTGTGGCTGTGAGCAGATCCGTCAGACTATCAGGGAAGCAAGACGTCTCGCTTGGCAGACGATCTCACTACGCGGTTACAGCATCGCCAACAGCGGAAGCACACACTTCGCATGTCGCCAATTAGTGCCTGAGAAAAAGATACAACCGTCTTCTAAATGTGTGTCTTTTTCTTCGAGCTAGCACTTGTGCGATTCTCACGCGAACAGTAACTATGTGAACATTTATTTTTCCCCATTACATTTTCTTTCTCTTATTTTCCGTCTCCCTCTTACGTATTCTTTCCAATGTCTATATGAATAATAAAATTGATTCAAATCAATTCAATAAACTATGTTCACGCATGTTCGCTTAAATCCTTAAATAATAACTAAGTGAATTTTATTATTTTCGAGAAATGTGTACTGATCTGCGCCTTAGAACACGAACAATATTAGGAGCTAGTATTTTTTTTTTTTTTTTTCTGTTTGTTGATTGCAATTTTATATAAAAGGCAAATAATGGTCAAGGAATATTTCCAGGAGTATTGGTGGAATTGTAGGTAAGAACCTGTCGCTTTAAAAAAATATTTGACAATAAAATTTGAAGACTAAATATGGCCTTAAAATTTTTTCCTTCCAACAAATGTTATGAAATAATCTTGAAAGTGTTTCAAAATGCTTCATACTGACAGTTTTTTTTTACTGGGAGAACTTAATCTGAATATTTATTTTTAAAAAAACATTTCAAAGTGCGATACTGCTGTTGTGTTTCCATGCAGTCCGTAACAGGAAGAAATAAAACGAATGTTGTAATTTATTTTCACATTTTCTTACTAAATACAAATGTTATTTATCAGATATGTTTCATGCACAGTGACATTGAATGCCTCTGACTTCTTAATATGATGTGCAATATTTTCTTAAAGCAGCATTGATGCTCAGGCAGCCTCTACATAACACAATTATCATCATTACATATTTCGTTTCCAGCGACCGTTCGTTCATTTTAAGTCTCGTGACGTCAATCTTTGTCGTGCACGATTCTGATTGGCTGAACCCGTCAAACGTAAAATAAATTTTATAACTTGTCCAATCTTCAAATGTTTGAAGAAAACCGAAGCCATCCTACGTTTTTCAGACAAATATGGTGACGTTTATGGCGTTGCCAACGTCCAACTTTATTTGACCAAATTTATTTGAAGGAGTTGGTGGGTAAATGTGACAGCGTGAGACGTCTCGTCGAAAGCGGAGTTGAGAGAGATATAAAGAGAGAGAGAGAGAGAGATAGAGAGAGAGAGAGAGAGAGGTCGGAGTGAAGAAGGAATCGCCCATGGCCTGTAGTAAGAATCTATACCAGGATTCGACTCGATGATTTCGAAAAGCCATGGAAAAGCATGGCCGGGATGGGACCCGATATTTGGGAGACATAAGTGGCCCGACTATTTGATTAATCTTGGAAGGGGTCTCGGAGAGAGGCACGCTAATTGCCAGCGTCCTTTAGCCTAGAAAACAAATCATACCGCTCCCCCACCCCTCTTGGAGGTGTGTTCTGGTTGGCTGACGGGTTCGTCCACCACTTCTGAGGTGTGCTGTGATTGGCCGTTGCTTGTGGGGGAAACCCTTTTGAAGGACAAAGCGCCCAAGCCACATTTGTGGGACTTGGAAATTTTCCGAGGAAGACTGGAAGGTGGAGGGCGGGTAACGGCGATCAGGAGGGTTGAGGAGTCGGTCAGTCCTTGGTTCGAGACCCAAAGAGGGTAATTAGATGTAAGTAGATGTAATTGTGTAACGAGTAATTGCGTAACGAGTAATTGCCTAACGAGTAATTGCCTAACGAGTAATTGTGTAATAAAATATTACTAGTACCGAGAGTAAGTACCAAGACTAATTACATGTAACGTGAGAGTAATTACACGCTAAGTACACATATTCATCCATCGACTGCCGAAACACAACTGAAAAGGAATGAAGAGGGGTGGTGAGGTGAGGTGAGGTGAGGCGCTCCTTGGTTCGAAACCCGTAGAGAGTAATTAGGTGTAATTATATGTTAATTGCATAATGAGTAATTGCATAATGAGTAACTAGGCATATTGAGTAACTAGGCATATTGAGTAAAGTGTACCGTTATTAACTACTACCGTAGTTACGCGGTTTGATTGTACCTCTGAACCGCAAAGCCGATGTCATGATTTTGTATAGGAATTCGTATTTCTGATGGAAACGTATAAGGTCTCGCTAGAAATGGTTCGTAGACATGTGTCTCCGTATTAGTTCTAGTCTCTTCATAACTTATGGGTTGCTCGACATTAAGCACGTTTTCCATTTTTATTTACTTTATATCCCAGTCCACTTAAAAACAATTCGTTGCTCTGTGTTAACCGTATTGGCTTGCTAATTGAACTGAGCACTTAACGTTATGTTTTGCGTATTTTTATAGGCATTGTCTTGTGAACGGGACGGGCATATTGATTATGGTAAATAATCCCCATTTTGGTTGCGTTACACACATTGCATCTCTTTTTATAGTACTTTCTATTCAACTTTTTTTCAGGTGTAGACGGGCCCTTACCTCTTCGTTCCTAAAGTTAATAAGGTTACCGTTTTGATCGATTATAGTGACAACCATTTCGTCAACGCGATTAACTGTTACCGGAAGATAAATTAACGTATTTGGTTTTTTAATTATTTTATATACTGGCGCAACAGAACAAGTGAATTCGTGTAATGTGTTCGTACGTTTGCCGTTTAAAAACGAACGTCCGACAATATTTACGTTTACACGACACACGTTAACTGGCAAAATATTAACTTGCTTTGACGATTAGTGTAGTTGATTGGCTGGATACAACCTTCCGCTCGTAACCTAACATAGATGCGATTCAATCATTTTGCGTGAAATCAGTGCTAAGCATTATACTTGTTAAAGTGTTCGGATTACCGCGCAACAAGAACTTAACATTTTTATAAACCGATTCCTTTACGAATGTTTCCAAATCTTCAAGCTCGTATGATCCAACAGGTATAACAATCCGATGTTTTTCATTACCAGTGTGAATATTTGATTATGTGTATCTATATTTGGTATACTGTTGTATGTTACGAATTTAATTAACCTCATTTGCAATTCGCCATCTAACTTCAAGGGGGCGAAATACACCAAACTCAGTTGGGATGAGTTTCCGCTTAAGATAAGTGTGATTGGCATTTTACTACGCTACTACCAGTTTCAAGGATTGCGTATCTTATTTATATTCAGGAACCGTAAATATAAATGTCCACAGTTATGCGTCTCCAGTAATTGTTCTATTTAATAATTGTACATGATTTGTGTATCCTGTAAATAGTTACGTATTTCTAACGGAGGACTTAAGTCTCCATAACTGTCGTGGTAGATGGAATGACGTCCGTTTTTACTTATTGCAGCCCAGTGGGTCCCATCATTTTGTTGGAACCTAGATTAACAATCTAGGTAAATCAGAAATGAGAGGTAAATCACCTCTCATGTGTATACCTTGGAAGTATGGTATTGTAAGTTTTTTCGCATACACACGAATGTGTGTCTGTGAGCACGTGGGCTTGAAGACTGTTCAGAATCGTCTCCGTTTTTTCCCTTATCTTGGGTTGTTTTTCAAAGATCCTTGACCCACCCGTGTTGTTGTGCGACAGCCCGAGCAGAGCAGGTAGTACTATCCCTGGCAGGAACACACCTTGCCTCTTCCCTGTTAGTCTTCCCTGGCTCTTTGTAGTACAGTATCCCATTCATATTTTAACTTTACCTCTCATAGCTTCNTCTTCCCTGTTAGTCTTCCCTGGCTCTTTGTAGTACAGTATCCCATTCATATTTTAACTTTACCTCTCATAGCTTTTCCAACTACCCGCGCCCCAATGTTTCTCCAGTTGTGGTGCTATGGTTGTTGCTAACATTTTCTGCTTTCTCAGCTAAAAGTGTACCTGCATTATATTTCTTTGTATCGTTTGTTTGCACGTGAGTTATGTCGTGTTACTTGCAAACTTCGTCCAATGCGTTTATTCCCTGGTCGTTACGGGCCAAACATTTCGCAAGCCGTCTGCCGGGTCCGCAGTAGTTATATTTGGGTAAATGCAGTTCAAACGGTAGATTATAATACGTTTATTAAGACTCCGCTAACTTTTTGATATGTCTAGAACGAAACATTATTTAAGATTGTGTACGATCATATATACAGGATGGTTCTAATATCATGGAACAAACATTGAGGGGTGGTAGAGCTCACTAAAACAAACAATTATTGTATAGGAATACATGGGCGGGAGTGACGCGTTGAGGCACAATCACAAAAATAACACATGAAATGCAACACAGTGTTTATTTACAACGTCGCCGCTAAATGCCTTTTTACAGCAATGTTTATAATAATTGCTCAAAATTGCTACCACCGACAGTAATGCAAGCTTGGTAGCGTCGGTGGAGTGATTGGCGAACAGATTCAAATACGCCGGGTATTTCACGCACGCGTGCAGCCACACAGGATAGTCGAGCGACGAGGTCTTCAATGGAATCAACTGGAGTCTCGTAAATGAGGGCTTTCAAATGCTCCCATAGGAACAAATCGAGACTCGATAAATCTGGCGATCGTGGTGGCCGTTAATGTGTTATGTTTTTGTGTTTGTGCCTGAACGCGTCACTTCCGCCCATATATTCCTATACAATAATTGTTTGTTTTAGTGAGCTCTACCACCCCTTAATGTTTGGCCCATGATTTTAGAATGATCCTGTATGTGTGGTCATATATATTTATATGGTTAGTACGTTGTAGTTTGTTAGTATGAAGGTTATACGACAAAGTGAACATCTTCCAGTAACTGTAACTAAGAACGAACATGTAACTGAAGAAACACAGAAACATGGTACACTTTTACCGTCAAATATATGGTGTATAATAACTGGGCCTTCCTCTTGCTATAAAATTAGTAGAGAAAAGGGAAGTTTGGGGCAAGGGTTGGGGGCTGAGGAGCTTGGTGCTGTTCATGCTCTGT